>NDFZ01004776.1:0-46529 GCA_002192655.3 Mamestra configurata
GTAATGGACCTAGACGGACCCTTCGCGAGACGCTGACGCCGCCACTAAGATGTCGTGATGCAGATCGAAGCCGCAGCCGGGGTCGAGGGCACACGCGTTCACCTGGAAAAAATTGTGGCAGGATAAACCGTCTGTCGCGATCGGAAGGAAGACGATCGCGACTGACGATTAGTCGGTCACCTTCCCGGCCACACTATTCAAGAAAGTCAAGTCGTCGTGCTGGGCGCTCCAGGACACGGTCGCGTACTCCAGGGCGGCACGAGACGCGCCGCTCGGAATCCAGGCATTCACCTAGGAGAAAAGCTTCTCGCCTTCGTACACCATCCCGTGAAGAAACATCACATCGTGAGCGTGAGTCAAATAATAATCTCTTTATTGAGAACTTTATTAAGGCGCTTAAGGGTATGAATAATACAAGTGATCGCGATAGATTTCCTGTTTTAAATAATGTAATTCCTGATTTTGACCCGTTATGTAAGGAACAAACGGTTGATACGTGGCTTCATAAGGTTGACGAATGTGCACAGATCTATGGTTGGAACGATAACAAGTAGTCCACTATGCCCTACCGAAATTAATAGGGGTAGCTAAAACCTGGTATCAGGGTCTGCCCTCACTACTATTTTCTTGGCCAGAGTGGAAGTTAAAGCTGAAAGAATCTTTTCCAACAAGGGATAATTATGCAGATCTATTAACGGAAATGCTAAATAAAAAGGTACGCTATGGGGAGTCATTGAAGATATATTACTATGCTAAAATAAATCTTTTAAATCGTTGCGAAATATCAGGAAAATGTGCAGTTGACTGTGTCATAGCAGGTATAGAAGATCGTGGTGTTAGGTTGGGAGCACAAGGAGCAGAATTTACAGAACTGGAATTGCTACTAAAATTTTTAAAGACAGTTAAAGTAGGTCAAGATAGGTCAACAAACGAGCAGCAAAAGGTTAAGGATAGAGATAGGCGATCACAAAATAACGTATTCACCGGGAATAAAGTAGGTCACAGTTCCCAGAAATCAACCGGATCCGGCATGGTCTGCTACAATTGTAAAGAAACCGGACACCCATTCTTTCGATGCACGAAACCGAGGATTCAATGCTCTAAATGTAATTTATTGGGGCATAAGGACACTGAGTGCCCTGGGACAAAGCAGAGTACCAACGATAAACCAAAAGCAATTTTGAAAGTAGAAAACACAGGCGATTCAAGTGCCAAGTATAAAATGCCTATTAAAATAAATGGGTTGTTTTCAGAATGTCTCGTTGATCTGGGAAGCGAGGGTACTTTGGTCCGTCTCAGTGAAGCTCAGCGTTTAGGACTAGACTGGAAGGTAGGAGAAGTGCCACTTTTAAGAGGAATAGGTAACGTGCCATATAACCCCCTTGGCAAGGCTAACGTCACGATCGAAGTGCAGGGTGTAGTAGAAAATGACGTGGAGATATTGGTAGTAGGTGATCACTTAATAAATTGCCCTGTACTACTTGGCCACACATTCACCGAAAGGCCATCAGTCAAAATAATAAAGACTGAATCGGATGTAATTTTTCAACGGGTTATTGAGGAGACTCTTTTGATTTGTCCACTTTTATGCATAGAGGAGACGCGCATAGGAAGCGGCAAATTAAAGGCGATCCCAGTTAACTCGCGTAATTCTTTCTCGGGAAAAATTTACGTGAATGGAACCGTGCGCGATATTGAAGGTCATGAACATTACTTGTTGCCCGGCGAGTATCAATTAAAACAAGGTGCGGGTAGGATCCTCGTTCAGAATATCAGTGACAACCATCTGGTTATAGAGAAGGGTAGTCTTATAACTAGGAGCCATACTTTAACTGAGAACCTACAAGTTCAAAAATTAGATATTAGTGATCAGTCACACATAGATGAATCACCAATCAGCTGCGGAGAAAATTTAACAAAGGATCAAAAGGAATCATTAAAGGTCTTGTTGGATAAATATAAATATTGTTTTTCCAGTGGTTTAAAAGATCTTGGCTTTACAACGGAAACTGAAATGGTGATTCAACTCGATGACCCCGATCCTGTCGTTTACCGACCATACCGTTTGTTCTTTAACGAACGCCAACTAGTTCAAGATATGATAAAGGAAATGTTAGAAAGCGGCATTATAAGGGAGTCTAACAGTCCGTACGCGAGCCCTATAGTGCTAGTTAACAAAAAGTCTGGGGAAAAGAGGTTATGTGTGGACTACCGTGCTCTAAATAGAAAAACAAAGAAAGAGCACTACCCACTCCCTCGTATCGAGGATCAGTTAGATTTATTATCAGGTAGTTCACTATTTGTTACCCTCGGTTTATTTGATAGTACCCATATGGTACTATCAAATACCAATAGCTGAAGGTTCTCGAGAGAAGACTGCGTTTGTGACCCCTCAGGGTCAATACGAGTACAATAGGATGCCCTTTGGGTTAGTAAACGCACCATCAGTCTTTCAGCGTACGATGAATAAGATCATCCACAATTCACCTGCTTCATCGTTTGCATTGGTCTACATGGATGACATCCTAATTCCTGCCAAGTCATTCGATGAGGGGATGGTACGTTTGGAGGAGGTGTTGCGGTTACTGGCAAAAAGTGGTCTAACACTTAAAATGAGTAAATGTAATTTCTTTTACGAAAAAATAGACTACCTGGGGTACGAAGTCAGTTCAGAGGGTGTTAGACCAGGGTCGCTCAAAACAGATGCAATATCCAGATTCCCTACGCCAACAAATGTTCACGAAGTTAGGAGGTTTTTGGGCCTTGCTAGCTTCTTCAGGAGGTTTGTCGCGGGATTCGCCTTAATAGCACGTCCTCTGACTAGTCTGTTGAAGAAGAACTCTTCTTGGAGTTGGGGTAGTGAAGAACTGAAATCGTTTGAGAATTTAAAACAAATTTTAGCACAAAGACCGGTCCTGGGACTTATGATCCTAGTGCACTAACCCAACTCCACACCGACGCTAGCAAGTACGGGGTAGCCGGCATCTTAATGCAACAGGACAAGTCTGAGGTGTTCAAACCTATTGCTTACTACAGTAGGCAAACCAGTCCGGATGAGCAAAAACTACACTCCTTCGAGTTGGAGACCCTCGCTATTATTGCCTCACTAAATAGGTTCAGGCATTACTTACTTGGTATTAGGTTCGCCATAGTTACAGACTGCAACGCTTTGCGTACCACTTTGAGCAAACGCGACTTAGTCCCACGAATTGCTCGCTGGTGGCTGCAGTTCTTAGAATACGACTGCTCAATAGAATACCGCCCTGGCGACAAAATGGCACACGTAGATGCACTTAGCAGGGGTGCTATAGACGGTATTCCAGACGTTGATCACGTGTTAGATGTACTTTCAGTAGGTACTGAAGATTGGCTTGCAACGGTGCAACAGACTGACGAAGACATCAAAAATATCGCGAATATTTTAGGCGATTCAAAATGTAAAGATGCCGTTGACATATTAAAAAATTACAAGCTTGTAAATGGGCGGGTATATCGGATAATTGATGAAAATACTATCCGTTGGGTTGTTCCAAGTGGCACCAGATGGCAACTACTGAAAGCCAATCATGATGATGTGGGACACTTCGGGTTTGACAAAACTTTGGCGCGCTTACAAGCTACTTACTGGTTTCCAAAGATGAGGCGGTTTGTAAAAAAATACGTCTCGGCTTGCCTTCAGTGCGCACATCACAAGCTGCCAAGTGGCGCCAAGCCTGGTGAACTACACCCCATCCCTAAAGATATCATACCATTCCATACCATACATGCGGATCATCTCGGCCCTTTTATCCGCACCAAGCGTGGCAATACATTCATCCTCGTTATCATCGACGCGTTTACAAAATTTGTTGACATCACTGCTGTGCGAAATACCAAATCGGCCACCAGTATTAGGGTATTCAGAGAGCATTTTAGTTACTTCGGCGTGCCAACCCGTTTGATTACTGACCAAGGGACAAGTTTCACTAGTAGGCAGTTTAAAGCATTTATTCAATCATGTGGTATAAAGCACGTACTCAATGCTGTCGCTACACCCCGAGCGAATGGCCAAGTGGAACGGTACAACCGCACTATTTTGGCAGCGCTCGGGGCAATGAACCACGACAAACCAAATGGTTTATGGGATCAACATTTACCAGACATACAGTTGGGTGTATTGATACCCAACTGTATGTGCTGTACCCACTGTACATGCTACCACCAAAAAGACTCCAGCAGAGCTTCTTTTCGGGCGAAATCCAACTAACCCATCTGAAGGTTTGTTAAATGACGTAATAAACGAGGTTACGTTTGAGCTCGGGGAGAGTCTGGATGATGTTAGAGCTACGGCCGGTGAGCTTATTAGGACACAACAAGACAAGGACAAGCAACGGTATGATAGGTACAGGAAATTAGGAATGCGATTCAAAGAAGGTGATTTGGTTAGAGTAGTAAGAGCCGTGACAGGAATAGAGGGGCAGTCTAAGAAGCTCGAACCTAAATGTAAAGGCCCTTACAGAATTAAGAAGGTGCTCCCCAACGATAGGTTCGTGGTCGAGGACACACCCCTCACAAAGACTAGTAAGAGGTACGAGGCTGTAGTAGCCATTGATAAAATATTTCCATGGATTTGCTTTAACGAACCCGTATCAACCGATTGTGAATCCGAGCGTAATGGTTGCGAATCTGAATGTGAAGAGTTGTAATAGTTGTATAGTTAATTAATTAATTCGCATTAACGAAGGTGAATATTGTACATAGAATTAAATAAGCAGGGAATTAAGGACTTTAAATCAAATCGCCATCGATTATATTGTGTATTTTTAAAATGTACAATTAAAGAATTATAAGAAGTCAATGTGATTGTAAAAGTTAGGTATCCTAATGTGATTTTAAGTTTCGATGATTAATGTCATGTATCATCTAAATTGTTCCATGTACCAATGGCTGAAATATTTGCTGGTCAACGTCATGGACTAGTAAATACCGATTCATTGGTTAGGGTCACGTACTAATGAGTTGGTGAGGGGTATCAGGTAACGGATGCCTCTCATTTTAGCAATTGGCGCAACAGTATATCTACAGTGGTCAAGGACCATTACATATACTGCCGATATAAGATAAAAGTTAAGTGTCAGGTAACCGACACCCTTAAAGGTTATTAAGCATTTTGTTAATCAAGGTCATGGATTAATAAAATAATTTTGGAGTAATAAAAAAAAATATATAATGTACTACTATAATGACTTATACTTTGAATTTGGGATATCAGGTAACCGATATCCTCAAAGGTTATAAGGTTATAAACATTTTAAGGTCATGTAAATCTATTGTTAAGTAATATAAAATTAAGAATTTGAGATTTATTTAGATACTTAAATGTGCTAATATGATTAAGTCAAAATGATTAATAAAAGACTAATGAGGTAATTATGTTTAATAAGTTTTTTTTTTTGTTTTTTTCGTAATACATAACAACGAGAGACTCGTTGGAAGCCGGATGGCCGAGCTGTTATAAATATTTAAATTATGCCTATAATTATTTGTTTATTTTGGCTAATTTTATTGTAATCATTTATATGAACTTGTATGATCAAAAGTAGTTGTATTGACTTCATGTGATTGGTCGAGACTGACAGTTACGTCGACCAATCACAAGCAAGTAAAATGGTGGGAATAATAAACTAGTCGGCGGGCATTTAAAAGGTATGCCCGCCATGCATCATTCATTTCGTGCTACGACATCGGTGCTAGTCACTTATGTACACTGTATCTCTAAATTAAACTGTGTTACTGTACCCCCGCAACTATAGTAATAAAGCTGATCTCCGAAGTTTATAAAGAGTTTTATATTAAAATTCCTTAATTCTGAGTATTGAACCAGTAAGGTTCACAATTTAAATTTAGAATGCAGTTAAACAGTGACCAGTTCAAAAGTTTTGGTAAAATTATGTCATGTCAACAAAATTAAACACAGTGTAATAACACATATATGAAGGTATGACAAACTAACACAGTAACATCAAATGTCATATTCGTACTAGTTTCTTCAAATGTGTCGCCGAGTTTCAGCACGAAGCACGCCTCACCTCATTTGAAGTGGGACATTGTACCGGGTCAGTACAAAAAACAGGCTACTCTTACAAACTCATTTTCAAGTCGAGTCCTACCCAACACTACTGTAAACTACACGGGATCAGAAAAAAACGACATGTGCGCGTACGAAGTCGTGGGCAAACGCTAGAAATATTATAAAGCTAAAAAGTTTGTTTGGTTCAACGCGCTAATCTCAGGAACTACTGGTTTGAATTAAAAAAATATTTTAGTATTAGATGGGCTATTTATAAATAAATAAAATAAAATTTGTTTATTTCAAGTACCACAAGACTCATATCAACAAAACACATTTTTGTAAAAGACACATAAAAACATACCTTGGACACAGAAACATAACTCATACATAAAACACACAGACATAAACATTTATACAGACAGGATAACAAATACAGACAATAACAAACACTCACAAAGCAACAATATGTCTACTGCAGCATTGCCGGGTGTACGGGCAAACCAGTCTGTTGGCGATCATCGCCAGGACGGTGTTGGCGCTGCCCCGCACTCTTAATACTACTAATAAGAGCGGAGCATTCATGAAAAATGTGACGCAGACGAAGTAGCGCGGGCCAGCTAGTCGAACAGAAAATGTCTAACTGTGCTACATCCTCACTAATATAATAAAGATGTAAAATTTTTTGTGAGTTTGTTTGTAGAAACTTATCTCTGAAACTACAGAACTGATTTTAAAAACTCTTTCAGCAGTAAAAAGCTACATTATTTCTGAGTGAAACGTATCAATTAAAATAACTTACTGTAAGGGTTGGCCAATCTCAATTTTAAAATACGTCTCAACGTATTTTAAAATACGTTTCAACGTATTTTAAAATTGAGATGTGCCAATTTCCGAAACCACTGAGCCTAAACAATCTTGAAAAAAAATGTAAGAAAATAGTTATAGATTATAAAATAGTTATAGTTTTAAAGATTCGTTCGAAATGTTGCGCATGCGTCTGACTCGCTCTTGGTCGGTTTAGAAATAAGAAATCGATCGAAATAAAGAAGAAATCGATTTGCCAAGGATTATCGTGTTACAAAGTACATAACTACTTGTGAGTGTCAGATATGCAACCGCTCTATGTGAAATACTTACTACTCCCCCCTCCTCCTCCCCCCTCCTCCCCTCTCCTCCCTCCTCTCTTACTACTTTTATTCGAGTAGATTGGAAACATACTCCAGCAGAGTTGGGAAGAGTCTAGATAAATGATGAACAAGTAGGTGGTTCAATTATCGTTATAACTGTCACCGGAAAATGGCAAACTCCGTAAGATTATAAATTAACTTGAGAGATTGTAAACTCTCGATAAATTGTGAACTGAACATTTGGAATACTTTTTACGAATAAAAATTTGATAGTCTATAATCCCTCGAAATCATTCCGAGAAATTGACTGACATAAAATGGCGACCAATCAGAGCACAAGTCTACAATTTATCCGTTTTCGTGTGACCTGGAAACAAGGCTCTCATTGGTCTTGTTCTCAGTCTCATTTGTCAATAAAGTCCAATGAGGGGCCAAGTTTTCAATTTAACTATTCGCCAAAACAGATAAATTGTAGATTGTGATTGGTCGCCAGTTTACAATTTCTCGAACATGCACGGAGATAGTATAGAATACAAGATTTTGACTTGGATATTTTAGAACAAAATGTTCATTTGACCATTTATTGACAGTTTACAATCTCTCATGATATTTGTAATCTTACGTAGTTTGCAATTATCCGGTGACATAACGATACGAACGCCATAACCATAATCTCAATAAATAACCTATGTTACGCATCCATTTAATAATAGCTACCATAATTAGGATTCTTTTATATTATAATGACCACATTGGCCATCCAGTAAAGCAACACGCACAATCTATAAATCTATTTTTAAAAAGCTCATTATGTATGGGTCATTATAGGCCTGTCATGGGCAAATGATTATTCACCCTAAATGCCAACGTTTAGTCTTTCTTAATAATTGAATTTGGATTTGTTTGTTGTTGGACGAATGCCAATTACAATGACGTCATGTTTTTTAGAAATTTTCAGAAGTATATTTAAGGATGGTTTTAAATCTAAAATAAACTTATTAATTAAGAAAAGTACTTAATTTTCTAGCAGATAAGGCTTATTATAATTTGAATGAGTTTTTGGATGAGAAGTTCAGATTATATGCTGTTTTTTTTTTAAATAATTTCACTCAGTGACAATATAAATAATTGTATTTAATATTTGCATGCCATTGTTTAAGGCAAACGTGATGATCTGTTTTTTGTATTGTACTCATGTTTGTGCAAATAAATAATTGATTGATTGATTGGTATCTAATAATATGCGGGTGAAACTGTACAAGTTTTTATTGTTTAAAAATTCGTTTATATTACTAAATATCATACAAAAACGTAACTTTTTAATTAAAAAAAACATACAAACAAACACTACAAGTTAAATAAAAGCTTTTAAAGTAAACCTTCAAAAACGTGGTCGGCCATGATGGCCTTTACCTAAGGGGTGTTACAGAAGTACATGGTCGAAATTGTCTAATTTTCCCAATCAACCTTGAACCTTACGTTTTCGGGATAAAGTTGAAAATCTATTAAAGAAATTTGACAGATTATTGAAGCCCAATGAGCTGGCGTGCGTACTTAGATTTTTGTCTATGAATATCTGTAACCATTTTCTACATTAATGTGTTAAAAATCTTTAAATTTAGCTTCTTCAAGCCGAATTCTACATTTCAATTTTAATATGACTCAACTAGCCTATCACTGATCTATCTCAATAAGACCCCGCCTCCACGAGCGATTAAATCGCCTCGAGGCCCGCTTGTGCAAACCACAGTTCACTTTAAACTAAGTCAACAAAGATTCCATACATACTGAAGCCGGGTTAAAAATTACTCGGAATTCAAAAATAACTGTGGCTTGTGCAAGTGGGCCCGACACGTTTATTTTTCTGGCAGCTTAGCGACGCGACCCGCGATGGGTGGCCGCGTGACCGCAACGACACCTTGTATCGCCACGATAGTGATCATCGTGTGAAGTGAAGTGGCACGACGACGATAATATCGCCGCAATACACTCCCTCGTGGAGGTGGTGTCTAAATCATCAGGTACCTACGTACCAACCTTAAAACTAATAATTTTATCGTAAAACGGGGTTAAATTGATTAATTTTTAAGATTAAAATTGACATAACAACTTCGAAAAATATTATTTTGAAAAATAAACTTAAAGTTTTGTATTCTATCATTTTTTTTTCCATGGTTTGGGAGAGAAAAAAAGGGCCTATCAAAGTTAATACACTATCGTGAGTCATATTATGTCTCATTGGACAGGGAAGTTGTTAATATAAAAATGGGATAGTTTGATACCCCATTGTATTTTTGGGGTAACTATGATTAATAGGGTAACTTTGATAAGGACTAAGTAGGTAAATAAAAATATAATATCAACTAATCAGCCACTGTTTTATTTATTTTCTAATAGCTAATACCTACTTATAGGTAACGAACCAAACATATATGTAACACTTATAAACAGTTTTAATTCAGCCTGAATATGATATGCGATCAAAATATACATTTAAACAAATCAGAAGCATTAGGTACTCTCAAAATCCAAAAAAAAAGAAACATTAATATATAAGTTCAACAAAAGGCATCTTAATTGAAAGAATAACCAAAATCACAGCTCCTTGATCACAGTTCTTGTAATAGTGGTTGCCCGCCGTCATCTTGTAAGTCCGCACCATTGGCGCGACCTATATGACAAAACCATCACAGGGTTAGTTTGAGAAGTCTTTCTTTACCCTTCTGAAATCAAGCGCGATAAAACGTGGGGCAAAATTGATAACTTTCAATTTCGCCTCGTATACCCCTACCCTACCCCGTAGCCACGTTGCATAAAAACCATTAGATATATTAAAAATGGCAGTCATAGCAATGAAACGAAATGTTGTTATTATTCGTAAAGAAATACACAATTTTAGTAACCAATGCAATTCAATGTAAAGATAATACTTACGTCTCCACCACAGAAGTAATTTCATCAAAGCTTTTAATGAATTCTCACTGTAGAATTTAAAATATTTTTTCAGCAAAAAGTAAACGTACTCTTGCGATGACGTTGATGCAAAACATGGCTGACATGTCAGTGTCGCCAATGTAAAAAAAATGAGGTGCGTCCTGTTTTGACGGAGTTATCTTTAAAAAACCTTAAAAAAAAGTTATAATCATACTTGCCCCAGTTCTCAATGTAACCCCGTTCTACGGTACTTACAATTAAGGCTGCTAAACGTCATTCTGGAATTGAAATCCGTGTATTTATACGTGTTCAAATATATCAATTATTTATCTAGATCTATTCCACCAGCAATAAATCTAGATAACGAACGCGTTAGTCTCGCTTGAACTCCCAAACGGCTTGACCCATTCGAATCAATTTTTAATTCGACTAAATAAAGGTGTGGTTTAGGAACCATTTTGAGTGGTACGAAGTTCACAGAGTAATCTAGTATCAAATAATTATAAATTTTAACAATGATTTCGAAACAAATATTCTTTTTTTTTACTTTTTCAAATGCTTTACCTAATTCATAAGTACAGTACGGAGAAAGTAAGTACATACACTACTTTAATATATTTTAGGTTTTTAGTAGTAGATTTATAGAAAGAGATTTATAGGTAGAGCTCGTTGCTAAAGAGTAACAGCCGCACGGGTCGATCAAGGTTAAGCAACGCTTGCCAAGGTCGGTCTGTGGATGGGTGACCATCTTAACATACCGAGTTTCCGCCGTGCCTGGAAAAGCACGTTAAGCCGTTGGTCCCGGCAGTCATTTGTAGATCTTTGGCAGTTGTTACGGATTGTCAGAAGCCAGTAAATCTGACTCCAGTTTTGCCAAGAACTACCGTGTTACCCAGTTAATGGGTTGTGGAGGTCTGGTAGGCAGCCGCTCCATGTAAAATACTGGTATTCAGCTCAATCCGGATTGACTGGAAGCCGACCCCAATATAGTTGGGAAAAGGCTAGGCAGATGATGAGTAGTAGATTTATATTTGTGTTAAAAATTCTAAATTAATTATTAATTGAATAACGAAAATCGCCGCTAAGCAAACAACACTGCTCAAGTCATTTTGACTAAATTTACAGTAGAGCGAAAAAAATATAAGTTATTAATATCGGCCTAGATTTGGTTGATTGTCTAAAATGTTATAATCAGAGATCGAAATAGGTAGACTATATTTACCTCATGTTCGTGTCAGTAAGTTACATAGAGTTGATAACACCTCCTATAAAATCCCAGAATCTGGTATCATAAACATGACGATTGTATCCCGGGATTTAAGAAACCTGCTAGTTTTCTTTTTTATTTATTTATTTATTTATTTATTTATTTATTTATTTATTTATTTATTTATTTATTTATTTATTTATTTATTTATTTATTTATTTATTTATTTATTTATTTATTTATTTATTTATTTATTTATTTATTTATTTATTTATTTATTTATTTATTTATTTATTTATTTATTTATTTATTTATTTATTTATTTATTTATTTATTTATTTATTTATTTATTTATTTATTTATTTATTTATTTATTTATTTATTTATTTATTTATTTATTTATTTATTTATTTATTTATTTATTGTACTTTGTTGTTTGTTTGTGTGTGTTGTTTGTACTTTTTTGTCATTGTAGATAACGTACATCAGCATTGAGCGTCCAGCAATATACTGGTATGACAGGAAAACCTTTAAGAATGCCACTCTGCTAAGTAAACGGTTGAGCCGACAGGATCCGAGGTACTATGTGGAGCTTCACCTTCAGTCGCTTGTCACTATTTCTAATAACCTAAAGGTAGTAAAAGTATTGAAGTTTTGGTCCCATATTAAAAGTTGTTCATAACGTAGTACAATGACCCCTTACGAGGTAATACGTTTATTCTGTAACAAGAAGTAAACGACGCGTGAAAAAGCTATTTAAAAATAACACAATCTGCCGAGTCATTTATTTGTTTACTAGTGGCAGCCCCGCGGTTTCACCCGCGTAAGTCTCGATCCTATGTATTATTCCAGACTATGTATAATCTACGTCTGTGCCAAATTTCATCAAGATCCGTTCAGCCGTTCTGACGTGAAAGAGTAACAAACATCCATCCATCCATACTTACAAACTTTCGCTTTTATAATATTATTATTATATACTTTATTGTACACCTCATTACAAACATAGTAAAAACGTTTAAAAAAAAACAAGTGTACAATGATTATGGGCGGTCTTATCGCACAGGGCAATGTCTTACAGACAACCTTTGGATGGACTGAACGAAAGAAGTTAGATTTAGGGCGGTCAGTGTACAAACATCATAAACAATATAAATTAGACATAATAATATAAAATACACACAATACTTAATAATATACTAATAAATATCAAATATATAAATGGGAAAGGAGAAGAAAAATTATAGTGAGAGGTAATGCTCCTTCACCAATTTTTAAACGTTGGTAGCGTTTGTGCACGCCTCACATCTATGGGTAATGCATTCCACAAACGAGCAGCTTGAATAGTGATAGATAATGTTAGTAGGATTTATTTATTGGTAAGGCACTTCAACGGCTTACTCATTAAACCATACACAAACAAAAATCACATACAGTTTTTTTTAAACCGACTGTGCGACGCGAAGGAGAGCAATGTGTTTATCAACCAGTACATATATGTAAGTTTGGTCCTCTGAGGCACTCTAGAGACGAGAGAGATGACTCTTTCGTCAATCGATTTGTCTTAGTCTTGCGAGCGTCACTAAAGACATGACAGTAATGATAATGATCATCGTTTACAGTTCAGTAAAATAATAATGTTACATTAATAAAGTGACTCTATTGTCCATTCGGAAAGGTAGATTCTTATGGAGAAGAACGGACAAGAAACTCCATAGTTATTCAAATAATGATTTCATATCTTACGGTCCTTTAAAAGCCCTTTTCAATTTTACCCAATCATATTTTACGGCATCTTAATTCAGATCATACATAACACTATTAGCAAACAATTTAGATAGAGAGGTAAATCTAAACAATATGGAAATATGTGTTTGTTTGTTTCGATTTAACTCAAAAACGACTTGACCGATTTTTTAAATTCTTTCAACGTTAGAAAGCTACATTTTCACCGAGTAACATTGCTATATTTATTTCCAGAAATAATAAGGGATTCCTTCTAAAACTTGAATAATGTTACCCAAGGTATAAACTATTGATGATAGAACTGAACAATGTAGTACAATATTAAAGAACATATCAATATCTATAAAAAAAATGCGTAGCTTATGCCTATCTCCGACGGATAACTCACAATAACTGCTTTTACTATTAACATTTTAAATGAAAAAGAATGTTTTTTTGCGAAGCTTATATGCTTGGTATTAACATATTTCTAAAAATAGTGTTTACGATTAGAACGAAAATTTTGCCCTTATTTTATTTTTATTTTATTTATTTAGGGACAATAAACAGCTACAATTTAAAATTTTAACATAACAAAAATCATAAGGTATATAACAATATTGCAGCCCACTACATTATCCGCATATTAAAAAAAATAATATTTGGTAATGAGTATATACTATATAGTTTAAACAAATATCTTAGAAGATATCGCAATATAGGCTATACGGGAACGGAAAAAAGCGAGATATGCGCGTACGAACTCCCGGACAAAAGCTAGTATTTAAATATTGGTGGGGTAGTTAAGGGGAAGTTGAGAAAACGTTATTTGTGAAGAATCTCATATGTTACGGATAATGATAATTGTTTATTTATTTATTTAACAGTTTATGTACACACATTTAACAAATAAATAAGAAGAAGGGAACAGAAAAATAGGTACAAAGGTGATGCTTATTTCTAAAGAAATCTCTTCCAGCATACCTGCGAAAGGAGAGTCGAATAAAAGAGATGTAGACATCGTGTGTAAAAGTTATGTTAACATAAAAAGACAAAAAAAAACTTAATAAATATGACTAAAATTAATATCATACTAATACATACTACTTAAATATGCATATAACTTGTTATTATGTTACAGTTGGACTTTTTCTTCTACCAGTTCCTAACAAACAGATATCGACCCAGCTTCGTTGAGATGCATTTTACATTTTGCAACATGATTCATTCTGATATAATATTCGGAGAAAAATATGAAACGGACTCGGCGGCAAGGATTGCCCTTTTCCTCCGGTGATTAAAGTTCGGAGCTCGTGACTAAATAATAAACGATGCATGGGTCGATCTTAAGACGGGGCCCCGTCTAGGGCCAGAGCCTGCCAGGGTTGCGGAATTTGTTCGAAAGAGTCACCGCGGCCCTGGAACGCAAAGGGCTTTAGAAGGAACACGGATGGGTTTTAGTCAGTAAGAGTCTGACGCGCCCTTCCGCTCCACCCAGAGCGGAAGAAGTCATTTGATGATTTCCCATCCTTGAAAAAAAGGGGAAGCGGGATTTAAAAAAATATAAAAAACATTACATGTTTTATGGACGGCACCTGGGCTAGATTGATTGACAGTACTTCTTTACTCACACAGAGGCGACTGCCCATAGACTTCACAAACATCCAGACTGACTGTTTCCTGCCAGGGTTGCGGAATTTGTTCTAAAGGGTTACCGCGGCCCTGGAACGCAAAGGGTATTAGGAGGAACACGGATGGGTTTTAGTCAGTAAGAGTCTGACACTCCCTTCTGCTCCACCCAGAGCGGAAGAAGTCATTTGATGAAAAGGTGTCTGTTTGTCTCTCCTTGACAATTCAAAAGTGCCTGTAAATGGTCTAATTGATATAAATGCATTGGGTCTTTGTCGTTTGATGCCGATCTTGATCGAAATCTGTGTAGAATATTTTCTATTCTATTCTTTTTATATCCTATCTGTTTCAGGGCACATACAATAATATGGTAAACATGTCGATCCCATATGTACCGAAAGGCTTTCCATTCACTAAAGGTCGTATCTATTGCAACTTATCACTTTCTGAAGGCACTTCAAGTAAGCCTGTGGGCAGCGGCAGCATTGATATGGATGCAAGGTGGTTAAAATTAATAACAAAAATAACTCGAAAAAATTGTATTAAAATTAATGTTGTTATTTTATAAAATAAAATGGAGAACGAGTTTTATTGCTTCGATCATTATTAATTGTACTAAATACAACATTTCCGTTTTTTAGGGTTCCGTAGTCAGCAAGAAACCCTTATAGTTTCGCCATGTCCGTCTGTCTGTCTGTTCAGTGTAGCTCAGAGACGCTCAGCACTAGAAAGTTGGAATTTGATAGGGGTATTACTACACGTAAAGTGGCGATGTTTTTTTATCGTCTATTCCATGGTGTGGGGTGTCGTTTGAAAAAATATTGAGGGTGTGCGAAAACCATTTTTCAATCACATAATATCAAATTAATTTTTGTATACCAAATCCTGTAAAATCATTATTTGAAAAGAGTAACTATGGAGTTTCTTGTCCGTTCTTCTCCATAAGAATCTACCTTTCCGAATGGACAGTAGAGTCACTTTATTAATGTAATATTATTATTTTTACTGAACTGTAAACGATGACGTTCAAAAGTGCCGTTTAATGGCCTAATTGAAATAAACGTTTTGACTTTGACTTTGACTTTGACTTTGACAATCCAAGGATCCGTTTGCGAAATATTAAGCTTCAAGTGATCATTTTTGTTAGAGCCAAGTGTCCCTTCCTCTGCCAGCTAAACGGTTGTTTTGTTACGTAAAAAAATCATGGTAGTAGCACATATAACCAATTTAAAAGGAAAACTATCACAGCTAAGTAGGCTTTACAAGTTAACTAGTCAACCAACTTATAAAATATTATATTCCGGGGCCTATTAGAATGATACCAGTAATAAAGAAGTTTAAAAAGAGTCTCCATGATCTGTTTGTAGACAAGTGCTACTACTCTATAAAAGACTTTCTTGCAGACAAATCACTGCTCCAATATAGTCCTCCTCAGTCATGAAGCGTTCAGTGGCCCACTCATGTATTTTGTTATTAATATAATTATTTTTTTATCATTGTTTTATTCCTAATGTAACTATTGTGTGCCCTATGGGCGGGACATAGCTGATCATTATTTAATTTTTAAGACCTGTATTATGTACTAACCTATGATCCACAATAAAGATATTGAATTTAATTTAATTGAAAATATAACTGATTAGGTCAAAATATCGTAGTAACCCCATAGAAAATAACTTCAAACATGTATTTATTTTAACTGTGTCATTATTTATTTATTCATTTATTAAAACTTTATGCACTAGTAAAAACACTGTACAAAGGCGGACTTAATGCCTTAGGCATTTTCTACCAGTCGACCTTAGGGTGGTGCAGAGACAACATGGCAGGTGCAACTTAAAGAAACACTAAAAGAGCGCCAACCATCCGTCCATGATCAACCATCTATTCACAATCGTCCATCCATTAACTGTGTAATGTCATAGTAAAATTTGCTATTTTTTGTCATGAATTACGGGATGGATAACTACGGAACCCTACACTATGCGTGGCCCGACACGCACTTGGCCGGCTTTTCTATTAAAAATAGTGAATATTACACGTATATTTGTACGTGAAAATGCCTTTACACTGCAGTAAAATAATAATAGGTTGGTTTTCATCATCATAATTTCAGTCAAAAAAGTTCAACTCCTTGAGGTAGGCCTCCCCCAAGCGTCGCCACATCGATTGGTCCTGTGCGTCTCGCATCCTGCAGAATCTTGCGTCCTCCATTACGTCATCGGTCCACCATGTGGATAGCCTTCAAACGCTGCGACTTCCTTTACGTAGTCACCACTCTAGAACCTTTCCCCTGTTATTTTAACTCCTATAAAATATTAAATCTGCAGGTAACTTTAAATTAGACAAACTTCATTGAAACCTGTACAAACGTATTTTGTACAATGTACCCCCTTTAAAACTATTTCACAGCACTATAATGTACAGGTCCAAAGTTTAACTAAATGGACTACTTCAATCCTACTGTCAGCATAAATTGTACGGACAGCAAAATAGGGTAGGTAAAGCCAGCTAAGATTTTAATAAACAATTTTCTCGTGAATAAACATTTTGACTTCACTTCACTGAATACTCTTACAGAATATTTTTTTTTAATAAAAAAAACTTGAAAAGATTTGTTTAGATGACAAAATGGCGGTTTTCTCGCCAAAACATTTTTTGCGATGCACTAAAAAACTACACAATATGCAATCAATTTGTTGCGCCCTAGAAGGACATACACACACAAAAGGTGTGTGGAAATATCGTAGAAGGTGTTGAAGTTTCTGCCTACCCATATGGGAGGAATCATTTATAAAGAGTTTTTCAGCACATCAAGCTACCCGAAACTGTCAAATTCTCCCAGTCAACCTTGAACCTAATGCTTAAGCAATAAAGTTGAAAATCCATTAAAGAAATTTGACAGATTGTTGTAGCTTGATGTGCGTCTGTACGTACATGTTAAATTATAACATAAACTCACTGTTATTTGTCAATAGAATTTTATTGAAAATATGCTGTTTTTAATAAATTATGAATAATATACAGTACTTAAATACCTACCTAATTCTAGTTATCAAGAGATATACACTCGTTTCGTTTAATTTCGTGCTCAATTACAAAAAATATCGCCTACATAGAAATAAGTTACAATTTATTAGCCAGTGAAAAAATCACTTTTACTGACTGTACTTCGTTGAATGTAGATTTAAATGTTTACCTTCCCAGTTCATGTAAAACTACGGTCGTTTCTATCCGCAACATTAGAAATTGAGATTTCGTCAGTGAATTCCATTTTGAAAGGAGACTTGAAGTTATTTGTCGGATAGGATGTTAGCGTAACTGAGGGAACTATTGTGATTTTTTACCATAGATAATGCAGTATTCAAATTCAAGATCAGGTTTCATTTCAAACTATGATCAAATGTCACTCTTCCGCAAAAATCTTACAGTGGTCGCATAAGACGTGTAACATCTGATGTCTCACCACAACAAAAAGCAACATTAACATTAAAAGTACCAACTGACAGCCAACTCGACCACTGGACCACTCGAGCACGCTCATTGGTCAAATCAAATAGCGCGCGCTTCCTCAGCTTCCTGTAACAGATTTCCGTCCCATTTCACGAAATCCCTCCCACAGATTGCTGCAGGAAAGCGAGAGGAAAAATGTTACACATCAAAAGTTCACTATTTACTATCTTACCTGCCCGTGTCGTATCCTACGGTGTACAAAGTCGGTCACTTACAATAGAAGTCCAATCTCCATATTTCATCGAGCAATGGAGCGAAGCGTAATAGGTGTTAAGCGAATAGATTGCGTTACAAACAGTTGAGGGACTCATCAGAGTATGGGCAGCAGCATTTTCTGTGCATTGCAACAGCTACACTGCGATCGCCAACCCGCCTGCTGGGGGGTATGTCCAGCAGTGGACGTCTTTCGGCTAAAATGATGATCATGACAAACAGTTGTTGGAGAAAAACATTTAGGCTTAACTGGGAGTCAGCAGACCACGTTGCACGGATGCACTTGGTCGGAGATCGCATAGTATAGAGAGGTGGGGAAAGAGAAAGGGGGAGGTCTTCGACCAGCAGTATAAAAAAGAGGAGCTCGTGGCTAAAGAATAACAGCCGCACGGGCCGATCTTCAAGGTTAAGCAACGCTTGCCAAGGTTGGTCTGTGGATGGGTGACCATCTTAACTTACCTAGTTTCTTCCGTGCCTCGGAAAGCACGCTGAACTGTTGGTCCCGGCTGTCATTTGTAGATCTTTGGCAGTCGTTACCTACGGATTGTCAGAAGCCAGTAAATCTGACTCCAGTCTTGCCAAGAACTACCGTGTTCCGTGTTAAAATACTGGTATTCAGCTGAATCCGGTTTGACTGGAAGCCGACCCCAAGATAGTTGGACCAGCAGTAATACTCATAATCTTGGTACCAGGCTCCACAAACTAAAAAAAAACATTTTTCCAATATTTAGTGCCTTCATAAAATCGTAGCAAGTTAATGTCAGAGGCAGGAGACAATATCAAACAGTGGAGACTCGACTTAATTTTCAAATTAGTTGACAATTACAAGACTGAGGAACGCGATGCGGGGAACTAAGGCCTAGAGCAGACCGGCGAGTTCTTGGAAATTATTTAATAGCGGTGATATAAGTGAAATGAATAGAAATATAACTCTTTAATAAGTACATACCACAACAGTGTGATTCTGTAAACCTCTCACCGTGAAAGCTTAGGTGAAGAGAACATGAAGTGAGCTGCTCACGAGAGGTCTATAATAATATCTATAATAATAATATCTTGGGACAACACTAGTTCGATCCAGCCCGTCCCTAGCTGTCCTCCCCCCAGCGACGCCCTAAGCCGAGGCCCGTACCCCACAGGGGGTGCCCTTAGCGTGTAGTCGCTTAGTTTTTAACTTTTTTTATTTTAATATTATATTAAGGCCACCACAGGCAAGCCCGGTTAAGCAGTCGATAACCTTATAGGTTGTACGGCGAGACGCTACTCACAAAAAAAAAAAACACGAGAGGTGTTAATTGTTGTAATTTTAAGTAACGTTTGCATTCACATCACAGTCAGTCAAAGAAGATGAAAATGTTTGGCTCAATGCTGGTCCTGCGCCACAGCCATTAGGGCGTACAAACTATTTTTTTTGCAGTTTTTAGACCCGCTGAATATTGTAAGAACATCCAAGTTTCATTGTATTGACTCAATTAATTTAGCATTGTATAATTTCATGCATTAACGGCACATGTGAGAGTACTGTGTACCTTAAACTATATTTTTCTTTGACTTGAATGTATCCTGGCTGTTGGCAGTGTCATGCTCACTTAAAAGTCTGGCTGATGGTGCTGGATCATTTGGCACCCCTCAAAGTGGTTGAGCCGAATGGTGATAGCGCAGGCGTCATATTGCTGAGCGAGCGCCGTCAGCTAGGACTGGTCATCTCTCAGCTGCCACGGTTTATTTTAATTATTTGTTCCTTGAATTGTTCCTTTTTTTTTACTTCGTACGCTTAATCGTGCAAGTCTTTCTACATCGTTCTCACATATGTATATGTATGTTTGTATAATTTTCACACGAATGATGTAACCATATCATTGTAAAAATAAATATATATATAAGAGTGTCCGTGGAGTTTCTTACACGTTCTTCTCCATAGAGATCTACGCTTTGGAACGTGCGAATAGCTTCATCCCTTTTGACAGAGCAACCTTGACAATTCAAAAGTGTCTGTAATAGTTTAATTGAAATAAATGCTTTGAGTTTTTTGAGTCGTAAACTGTAAAATACGCGCCATATTTGACATTTTGACAAGTTTGTAACAATGATGTCGCTGCGATGATATTGCAACTTGAATTCGAACGCTTGAAACGGCCTTCATGTAGTACGTAGTTTTACCCGCTCATGTGTACCAACCCTAACAGTAAAGTTGTACGTTTTGTGTTTCATTTTACGGAAAAGAAAAACAATGTTTTGCTCACAAAATACCGTTTTATTTTCCCCGACAAGCCACACTGTTGTTGTTCGTTGTATTACTTGAAATAAAGGGACATTGCACAGTATAATGCCTAACAATTACATTTTAGTCTTGCACAAGTTGGTTATGAAGTTATAAAATAAATAGTTTGAAGTTATTATTTTTTTTTCCTTAGCCTACTGTGTCCCACTGCTGGGCAAAGGCCTCCCCCATATCCTTCCAGGCATTCTTTTCTTGTGCCACCTCGAACCAGCCTTCGCGGTGTGCATCCAGGTTATCTCGCCACCGCTTTCTGGGCCGGTCTCGGTCGACGCCGTCCATCCTCTGGCACCCATTGCGTGGAGACTTTTGCCCTGCGGTCTATTAATTATTATTGTTTTGTAATATTTCCGGTGTCGAAATGCTTTGCTTTCCTGCGCTGTGGTCGCAAGCGCTACTACCAAGCATGAGGTCCTTTTCTTTTAAAGGATTGGAAATCATCAAATGACTTCAAGCGCTGTGGGTGGAGCGGAAGGGCGTGTCAGACTCTTACTGACTAAAACCCATGCGTGTTCCTTCTAAAGCCCTTTGCGTTCCAGGGCCGCGGTGACTCTTTTGAACAAATTCCGCAACCCTGGCAGGGAGGATGAGGTCTTGGGTTCGAATCCCAAGTCGGGCAAAGTTATATTAACAGACGAAAAGTGGGTGTTTACTATACTCATCTGCAGGAAATTAAAGCGTAATGGTTGGACCACATCGCTCATCTCTGGATACAAAATTCCACGAAGCGCTTCACTATGCCATGGAAAATAGTTCTCCCGACTGATTTAGGCCATGGCGGCCAATCTATTAATCAACTAGCCATCAGCTCGAGAGAAATAATAGTGCACAAGTGTGTGCGCAAACACAGATGCACTCCCTCTTCCATCACTCTCATAATACGATGGGACGGTAATCCGACACTACAAGAATATCGTCAAGAAAATGAATTGACATCGGGGGAATCTCGACCCTCAGTAATGAGAAATACGACGCCAGGAGTACCGGTTTAACCTAGCCTAAACCTAAATCCAGTATAATAATCCATTCAGGGTGTTGTTGGGGTTGCCGCGCTACTGTAGTGGATCCGGCATGTTCGCGGAGGCGGAGATTGATGGTTTTCATGCCATCATGCGCAAGCGTTGCGCCTCCGCCATGCGTCGGGTACGTGCCAGCCCCAACAGCATCCTGGGAGTTATAGCGGACAGATAGAACAGCCCCATACAGGGGCATTGGATAAGCCTGCATGTTAGTTTAGTGTAAGTATGTAACTGTATTTTGTTCCGGTAGTTATAAGTACTAACACTAGTTTCTAAGTTTTTGTATACTAACCAATTAATGGACTCTGTCTGATGTAAAAGATTTTTTTTTTGTAAATAACCTTATTCAAAAAAACTTTTTACCACATGCTTAGTTTAATTCATGATTAGCAGATTCTTAAATCGAATTTGAGTACCAGAAACCCAAAATATTGATTGACAGAAAATGCATTCTCTTCCAATCAACTAATGGGTTCTTGAATCAAATTTTCTTTAATGCACTTGAATTTAAAATCATCTACGTACTACTTAAAATAATAATGCTCCTATATAATGTTCTCTTCATGTATTTTTTCTGTAATTTATGTGAGTATTCTATTCTATGTGAATATGGTTAAATTACTACTATACATATACATTTATGAATGTTTGTATAATTTTCACACGAATGATGTAACCATATCATTGTAAAAAAACATTGATTTAAAAGAGTATCCGTGGAGTTTCTTACACGTTCTTCTCCATAGAGATCTACGCTTTGGAACATCTCTTTGGACAGACCGACCTTGACTATTCAAAAGTGCCTGTAATGGTTTAATTGAAATAAATGCTTTGAGTTTGAATTTCACTAGTTGTCTGGCATTTTGCTGAAGTTGTCTGGCATTTTGCTGAACATTTGGTGCAGTCGCGGGGCACACGATGTTAATGTAATTAAGTTTCCTTTGATTTGTACCAACATTGTGTGTACCAGTGTGTGCCAAATATACTAGCTTTCTTTCTTTTTTCTTTCAAAAGTAGACTTAATAAACTGGCCCTCATCGTGCCCGGCTTAATTGAACGATTATATAGTACGGAACCCTTCGTGTGCGAATCCGACTCACACTTGGCCACTTTTACTCGACAGCCCCAGAAAGCGAGTACTGTTACCTGTATTAACCTCATCTGGCACTGATGCCCGAACCATCGTCAAAATCACCCTTAATAATGAGGAATAAAGAGAGGAAAGGGGATCGCACTGGTTTAACTGAACCTAAACATAAAAAGTAGACTAGCAAGCACGCTTAATAAATAGCGGGGACTCATAAAGGCAGCTGGCCGACCGTTCAAACACCGGACCGGTGCCGTGCGACCGGCCCTCCCCGTGTCCGGCTTAATTGAACCAAAGTTCAGCTTTAATTAGTCTTTGAGAACAGTCACTGAATAATTTTGTTACGTATACGTAGACTGGTGTGATGTGATCTGTCTGGGTGTTTTGTTTGTAACTATGTTTTTAAGTGTGTATTTATTTAATACTTTACGCACACAAACGTTCGGAGGCGGACTGCTGGGTGATGCTGAGACAAATAGTGATTTAGGTGTAATAATTAAAAGAAGAAACGCCATTATTATTTTATTAGTAGGTACAAGGACATAGGTACGTATATGTAAACTATAAATACAATATAGTAATATAAAATATACTGATACGAATAAACTAATACGTGTACTCAAAAAATAACAAATAATGAGTAAAAATATTATTGCGATTTAACGATACTCATCTTTTCCCAACTATATTAGAGTCGGCTTCCAGTCTAACCGGATACCAGACCTCCACAACCCATTAACTGGGTAATACGAAACTTCTTGGCAAGACTGGAGTCAGGTTTTCTGACTTCTGACAATCCGTAACGACCGCCAAAGATCTACAAATGACAGCTGGGACCAACAGCTTAACATGCTATCCGAGGCATGGACGAGTCTCGATATGTTAAGTTGGTCACCCATCCACATAGGCCAACCTTGTCAAGCGTTGCTTAACCTTAAACATGCGGCTGTTATTCTTTAGACGATAATACTACTGCCAATACACATACAATACAAGGGAAAAAAGTGAAGCAGACCAATAAGCAAGGTGAGAGGACGAAGTTACTTATAAGAACAGCCATCTCAAATTGGAGTCAAATGGCAGAGACACTTTGGAGGAAGCCTTTACCCAACCTGGGGTCCTTGCAAAAGAAGAGAACTAATAAATAAATATATATATAAAACACTACCGTTACTGACTGATTGAGTGACTGACAGACATTGCACAGCTGAAACTACTGAAACGTAAAAAGCTAAAATTTGGGTTGTGTAGAGGAGCACTACGAAAATCCCGAAATTCCTACGGGAACGGGGAAAAACGGGATATGCGCGTACGCAGTCTCGGACAAAAGCTAGTACAATATAAGAATTTAATAGGTAATATTAAAATTTAACATTATGGCCGTCCACTGTCTCTTAAGATACAGATATACCCTAGTTTAAGAGCCAGGGTAACATACCGCACCCCCGGTGCGACACTGTCACTTATGCAAAAATGCAATTTTTCAGGAGAAGCATTTGAAACTGTGACATCTCAAAAAATAATTATATTTCAAGATTTAGACAAAATGAATAGCTTTTATTACAAATATCTGTACTACGAATGTAACGTTATCGCACCAAGTAAAAGGGTGCGGAAAAACCGACATCTTTTTGGTAAAATTAGTGATAGACATAATTTTAATACTAGAAATAAAGACAAATTAGATCAACCATTTTTTAGATTAGCTAAAGTCCACACTTCTTTCATGGGGTATTGTGTTAAATGTTACAACAAAATACCTTCTGACATATTAGAACTAAATGAAAGAAAATTTAAAACTCATGTTAAAAGTACACTTTGTGAACAAGCATATTACAAATTAGAAGATTACATTCAGGATAAGAATGCTTGGAAACATGCTGGTCCTGCTCCATAGGACAATCAAGGGTGAAGGTCAAACTGGTTGATTAATGTATTAACTTTATAGATATACTGTTTCTTTTTTTGTGTTTTTATTTTTCTGTTGACTCACACACTGTTGTTTAATTAATGGTTCCAATGTTTGTAAATATGTGAGTACAATTTACCTAAATTTCTTTAGGAAATTAATAAGTTTACCTCTGCTGGTGATACTTTGTTCTTTAAGTAGCATACTCTGGGTGCATCGTCCTCACATTATATTAAATTAATTTTTGTATACCAAATTTTGTAAAATCATTATTTGAAAAGAGTAACTATGGAGTTTCTTGTCCGTTCTTCTCCATAAGAATCTACCTTTCCGAATGGACAGTAGAGTCACTTTATTAATGTTACATTATTATTTTACTGAACTGTAAATGCTGACGTTCAAAAGTGCCGTTTAATGGCCTAATTAAAATAAACGTTTTGACTTTTGGTGCTTTAGGGCAGTTATTACATATTTAACTCATTACTTACATCAACATGTTATACCATATAATGTAGTTACATAACCTTGTATATCTTGCTTGTAACTAGGTCAAGTTTTGTTTTCTCACCATCTGTATATATATATTATATTATATTATATTTTTTATAAACAATTATTATTATTAAACTAAACCACTAACACATACCTGCTAGAAATTGAGTTAATATTGTGCTATGTAATACAAGGAATAAATAGGCTTTTTATATTATTTATTAGTTGTGGTCCGCCCGGCTTAGCCCGGATGTTACTTATTTTCAAAATTTCTTTCATAAAAACCTTCTCCTGACAATAACAAATACAACAAAAAAATTATTAGCGCAATTGGTCCAGCCTTTCACGCGTGATGCCTTGACTAAGAGAAATCGGGATTTATTTTTACATATAGATTGAATACTAATGCCAATAAATAATAATTATTAGATATTATTTCACTCACTGAAAGCTACACTTTCGTTAAGTGTTCTAGGCTACTTTTATCCCAGCATATAAGCACGCTTCTTTTGAGTAAGGCCACGGGATTGAAGTCACGGAGAAGAGCAATTTTGTTTTAAACATCAAATCAGAAACATTTTTTCAAACAAGACTAAAAATTAGAACTTTTTGTACGTCAAAATTTACATGAAAACAGTCCCCCAAATCACCCAGCCCGTCACCACTTCCAAGTGTTTTAGCTGGAAAGAAGAAGTGACACAAAAAAGCTCCCCAGCAACTCATCTGTCTGTTAAGTTTGAAGAACTTGAATTTATAAAATGGTATAATTAATTGTACTTCCAGGAACTACACGACCTTATCCAACCGACCCCCTTCTACCATCGGACATCTAGACGCACTGCAAGTTACCGTTACTGCACCCTACCTTGTTGCTATTCCACCAATTCGCACTAAACGTTTCCAAACGTCTTTTATAATGCGCACAGCAAAGGAGTGGAACTCTCTACCTGCGTCTGTGTTTCCGAACGCATACAACCCTACCTATTGTTAACATCTTCAAAATTCTGTACACTTAGTTCGCAATAAAGAATTTGAATTGAATTGAATTCTCCTCAAAATTAGAGTGAACAGGCTTCTTCTGGGTAAGCTCGCTCCATCGTCGGCTTTGTCTCTGTCATCTATGACCTAGACTAGAGTCAAGAGTAAACCCACATTTAAAAAAAAAAAAAAAAAAAAAAAATTACGATAGAAGTAGAAAATTATATTAAAACAAATACTTAAAATTCAGCCTGCTGCCGTTTTCAAAACTATCAAATCATAAAATAAATAATTAAACACCAACAAACTTTTCAATTTCAAACCTCTCAACAATTAACTGAACTCCGTACAAAAAGACCAGTATTCATATTGAGAACGTCTCAAAATCCTTGGTATTATTACAGTGAACTTTGAATTCTGATTGAAAAAGCGTCACCTCAAACGTCTTGCCTCGATTTGAGCAAATTTTATGAGAGCATCGGCCAACCCCGCATTTCGATGTAAATCGTATTCCAACTTGGGCAGGCTCCGGGATTGAAACAACTGCTGTCGATAGGGACCGATTAGGATTTTTTTCTTTTTTTAGTGAAAAAATTCGAATCTTGGTAAGGAGGTCGGAGTTCTCTTTTTTGACAGATGAGTTTATGATCGATTGACAGGTTGGGCTATTTTTAGAAGAGGAAATTGTCTTCGTTTGTTTTTACATTTAAATATTTTAGTTCTTAACAGCCTATTTCAAAGAAAATTCTAACGTTTTAACATTCTAATAATACATGGTTAGATTTTTATAAATAAGGCCATACTTCTTTATATTTTAATAATGTCTTTCTACGTTTGATTTGGTCAACAATAAATAG
Source organism: Mamestra configurata (assembly GCA_002192655.3). Classification (NCBI taxonomy): domain Eukaryota; kingdom Metazoa; phylum Arthropoda; class Insecta; order Lepidoptera; family Noctuidae; genus Mamestra; species Mamestra configurata. Next base: position 27,021 of record NDFZ01004776.1, read on the forward strand.
TTTATTTTAGTCTAATTTGGTAGATAAATGTATTTTACGCATTCACTCAAAATAATTACAAAAAGCTTGTTTTAAGGGGTCCGTACCCGAAGAGTAACCAAGGAAACCCTATTACTAAGCCTCCGCTGTCCGTCCGTCCATCCATGTTAGCGAGCTGTATCTCAGAAAACCGTAATAGGTAGACAGTTGAAATTTTCGCAGTATGTGTATTTCTATAACAACAAATAATAAAAATTAAATGACATTACAAATTAAGGGGCTCCATGCAAAAAACATGTTTATTTTCGGTTTATGGTACGGGACCCTTCGTGTGAGAGTCCTACTCGGTCTTGGCCGGTTTTTTTGCGGTTTCGATACCAGTTTACTCTGATATTACTACTTTCAGAAGTAGTGTTTATTCCACAGCTCGTTACGTTGTATTTGAATATACCAACGGACAAAATACAAACCCTTTTTATTCAAATACAAATAACTATTCCCATTCAAAGCAAATCGTGCGAATTTGTACAATAAAGCTCTTGTTGTATATAGTGTAGGTATGTATGTATGTTGATATATTCGTACGTTTGGCCTTTGTTTCATCAAAATCAATTTGGAGTTTGTAGCGCTTTTGCGACAACTGACGAATTTGTTGGTCATAGATTAGTTCGGGGAAACATTTACATGCATACTGTACTTAACCCCAGCGGATTCACGCTAGTCCTACTTGTGATATTATTCAAAGTCAAAGTCAAAGTCAAAGTCAAAGTCAAAACGTTTATTTCAATTAGGCCATTAAACGGCACTTGAACGTCATCGTTTACAGTTCAGTAAAATAATAATGTAACATTAATAAAGTGACTCTCTGTCCATTCGGAAAGGTAGATTCTTATGGAGAAGAACGGACAAGAAACTCCATAGTTACTCTTTTCAAATAATGATTTTACAAAATTTGGTATACAAAAATTCGTTTAATATAATGTGAGGACGATGCACCCAGAGTATGCTACTTATAAGAACAAAGTATCACCAGCAGAGGTAAACTTATTCATTTTCTAAAGAAATTTAGGTAAATGGTACTCACATGTTTACAAACATTGGAACCATTAATTTAACAGTGTGTGAGTCAACAGAAAAATAGAAACACAAAAAAAAAGTAACAGTATATCTATAAAGTTAATACATAAATCAACCAGTTGGATTTTGTCTACACCCTTGATTGTCCTATGGAGCAGGACCAGCATGTTTCCAAGCATTCTTATCCTGAATGTAATCTTCTAATTTGTAATATGCTTGTTTACAAAGTGTACTTTTAACATAAGTTATTATAAAATGAAACTATATTTTAGATTTAAACTTTCATAATATATTTTACCTCAGCCTTCAATAAACGTTGGCATCGGAGTCCCAAAAGAAAACAAAACATATTTTATATTCCTATTTCAAATTCTCTTTTACTTTTCGCCAGACGCATCCAAAGGGCTACCTTGTCTGCCAGAGACCTGGAGCCAAGGATATCCTCGTCACAATATACAGCTGTGTTCTTAATAGTTGTAACAGCTCAATCAGGCTTGTTTTTTTGTAACCATGTTGGAATCAGCTATCAGTCTAACTGGATGGCAGCTGAGTACCAGTATTTAACATGGATTTGTAGTATCGTATTAGCATTTATCGATATTTTGTGCGTCGAATTTCCGTATTTTACTCTGGAGCGACTGCCCATCAACTCCATTTATTTATTTTTTTATTTTATTTCACTTATTTGTTGCATCGTATTAACATTTATCGATATTTTGTGCGTCGAAATTCCGTATTCTACTCTGGAGCGACTGCCCAGCTTACTTCCATTTTTTTTATTTTATTTATTTTGCTTTATTGGGACATAAAACAGTTACACATTACAACAAAAATATGCCTGAAAAAAAAGAAACTAGGTGAACGTGTAACCCACACAGATGTCCCCGAAATAATGGTAACGAACTATATATAATTATAAAGCGTGAGTTAATTTTACAGAAAATTAGGTACTCGTAGGTAGTTGCAGAATTTGTTCGAAAGGGGTTCCGCGGCCCTGGAACGCAAAGGGCTTTAGAAGGAACACGGGTGGGTTTTAGTCAGTAAGTCTGACACGCCCTTCCACTCTACCTAGAGCGGAAGAAGTCATTTGATGATTTCCCAACTTTAAAAAAAAAAAAAAACCCAAAAGTAGGTAGGCCTTTTTTTTCTGTAAACATTAAAAATTACCTAAACTAAAAGCACTAATTAACTAAAATTTGGGATAATATTAGGTGTCAGTAAAGTAATGTCCATGACCAGGCTATCACGATACCCCTGGGCAAGACTGGTGACAGATTTCCTGGTTCCTGTCAAAGATCTACTAATGACAGCTGGGACTTGGGTCCCAGCTGTCATTAGTAGCTCATCATCGGAAAGCTCAACGTGCTTTCCGATTCCACGAACGAATCTCGGTATTTTAAGATCCCACCCATCTAAGGATACATTCAGGAAGACCGACCTATCCGGCTGTTATTATTAAACCACGAGCTCTTGTTATTCCCACAAAACAACAAAAACGTTGCCATTATGTACCTACACGAAATAAAAGTTACCTTTTGCAAAAAAATCTCTCCAATCTAAATAAAAGAATAAAAACTTTGAATATCTTAAAAAAAAAAAACCAGTGCGTGTCGGACTCGTGCACGAAGGCCATTATATAATATATAATACAAACGGTAAAAAAATACACTTGTTGAAGGGAGCCCCCTTAAATATTTATTTATTCTGTTTTTTAGTATTTGTTGTAATAGCGGCAACAGAAATAGGTACATCTGTGAAATTTTCAACTGTCTAACTATCACGGTTCATGAGATACAGCCTGGTGACAGACGGTCAGACGGACAGCGAAGTCTTAGTAATAGGGTCCCGTTTTACCCTTTGGGTTCGGAACCATAAAAACGAACAATAGTATTCAAATCAATGCCGCACAGAAAAGACAGTGTGTGTAGGAATCTTGGAATTTCGAAGATCCAACCCATCCACGGATTGACCTCAGCAAAAGATGCTTAACCTTGAAAATCAACCTCAACGATTGTTATTATTTAGCCTCGACCGTTACTTTCCATAAAGCAACCAAAATGTCACCATTACCGAACACCTACAAAAAGAAATAAATCTCTCCAATCCAAATAAAAGAGAAAAAAAATCTTTGAAAATCTTCAAAAAACGAACAATAGTGTTCGAATCAATGGCGCACAGAAAGGGCAGCAATAAGGCTGTATTTCAGCCGGCGCCATTCCGCAAGACGAGTGGGCAAGCGTCCTCGCGGTAAAATTGGATGTGTCCATCGCCTTATTTATGGGTCCGCGATCTGTTCTATTGAATTGCGTATTGTATGGGCGATCGTACACGGATGTGGATCTGGGTTAGTTCACTGGATAAGACAAGAAATTGTTTTTTTAATAATTGATTGATATACATGTACAAACCGGTACATCAAGCTAGAACAATGTGTCAAATTTCTTTTGATTTTCAACTTTATCGCTAAAGCATTAGGTTCATGGTTGATTGGGATAATTTGACAGTTTCGGGTAGCTTGATGTGCTGGCGTCTGTACATCAGTGGTCTTCATAGAATCCAGAAAATTCCAAGTCCAGAAACTATTTTAGGAACCTTTGACGATAATAATTGTTGACAGATTTTCAGAAACAGATAAACTGGGTGTTAAAAACCAAGGTGCGTACTTGTAACTCGGTACAGGTACAAAATACTTTTTCGTTCGGCTTACGGCCGATCTTAATATCTAATTAGCTACCAACTGTAGCTGAAACATCATGTTTAAATGGCAAACATGACGTTTCAGCTACTGACAGTTGGTCAAAGGTAGATACGTTATTGAAACCGGCCGTAAGTTGTGTCGTTTAATTGTCTCTGTAGCGGCATCAATACCGCCAAATGAAATACTAAGAAACGAGACTTGTACGGCAACAAAAAGACCCGCATCGCCACCTATCCTGTCAGCGACGAAGTAACAACGAAATCCTGCATCGCGCAAGCAAAGTTCTCCGTACGATTTGAACACATACAATAGTCCAAATATCAACTATCGGCTGCCCACCAGACACAACAACCGTCTGGTCGGAGGATCCTCCCACTACAGTGGAGGTGTGCGGGACCTTACTCTCTGTTCCGTATATCTCTATAATTACTGAAGGTATCTCAACCGTTACTAATTTTGCTAGGCTTTTGGTAGATGAGACAGCTTAGTAGTACTCGAGGTTGACCTCCTCAAGCAGATTTTTTCTCTTCGGCTCACATTACATTTCCCCACTTCTTTGCTAAGTAGCACATCTAGACACGACATATCCGTGCTAAACGAAAGCGAATCCGCAGAATAGATTGTGATGATAGTGGCCGACAATGGATGTACGAGCTTGTCTGAAGCTAATTAAACTACATCTATTATGTTCTAATCTCTACGCTCATCTTATAATAATTTGGCCTTATGTATCGAAAACCGTATAAAGGAGTAGGCTTTTTTTTTTAGGGATGGGAAATCATCAAATGACTTCTTCCGCTAACGCTAAGGGCGTGTCAGACTTTTACTGACTAAAACCCATCCGTGTTCCTTCTAAAGCCCTTTGCGTTCCAGGGCCGCGGTGACTCTTTCGAACAAATCCGCAACCCTGGCAGGAAACAGTCAGCCTAGATGTTTGTGAAGTCGATGGGCAGTCGCCTCTGTATGAGTAAAGAAGTACTGACAATCAATCTAGCCCAGGGTCCGTCCATAAAACAAGTAATGTTTTTATATTTTTTTTAATCCCGCTTCCCCTTTTTTTTTAAAAAGCCTGGGAAATCATCAAATGACTTCTTCCGCTAACGCTTAGGGCGTGTCAGACTTTTACTGACTAAAACCCATCCGTGTTCCTTTTAAAGCCCTTTGCGTTCCAGGGCCGCGCTCTTTCGAACAAATTCCGCAACCCTGGCAGAAAGGAGTAGGCTTAATTTCAAATAACGAACGATGGGTGCCAGTGTGTTGTGACAACAAAGTTTGCAGGCCGCATTTCGACCTGCAAGCGATTCGCACGCTAGTTTAATTACCTTGCAGGGCACGATCGAGCGTTTGATCTGATTATAGGTAGCCCGCAACGGTTCCTGAGTAACAGCCCGCTGATAGACGGACGGATGGAAGGATGGCTTAGTACTAAGGTTCTGTTGGTTGCCCGTAACGGTTTATGTGTACTACAGCCCGCTGACAGACGGACGAAATGGTTGGTCAACCCTAAAAATGTAAGTCAGTACGTTTCGTACTGAAACAAAAATGTTATAAATACCTACATACATTTGTGAACGCGTACAGGAAGCAGCTTTCTAATTAAAGAACCAACTAATAGAAAGTAAACAGAATTACTAACATTATTTTACACATTCAACTTCGAATAGATTACTTCCCAATCCAAAAACAGCCGTAAACGATACAAATCTTCCGAAAAGCTGACAATAAATAGACATTAAACCAATCCTAAATACGAAACGAACATAAAAGTGTAAATACTCCGCTTCAATCGGCAATACATAAGGAGTTGAAGTAAACAATAGATAAAATATTCGTTTATATAGTAACGTATATATTTATATAAAGACCACGTGGGATTCCCGTTACTGCGCCATAAACAGGATTGGAGAACTCTGCGCGTACTTTATACACATTTTTTAGGGTTCCGCGAGATAAAACTGAGTAATGAAACATTTTTTTTTTTTTAAGTATGGGAAATCATCAAACGACTTCTTCCGCTCTGGGTGGAGCGGAAGGGCGTGTCAGACTCTTACTGACTAAAACCCATCCGTGTTCCTTCTTAAGCCCTTTGCGTTCCAGGGCCGCGGTGACTCTTTCGAACAAATTCCACAACCCTGGCAGGCAGTAATGAAACATTGGACTCATCATTTTGTGAGTTATATTTTTCATTGTTTCGCGTTGGGTATTTTGTGTCTCTTAGCAGTCATACAAACTAATATTTTAAATGCGAAAGACAGTTTGTTTGTTACGCTTTAATGCCTAAATCACTGAACCAATCTTGATGAATTTGTCAAAAATCAAAGATATATGGGACTCTGGAGACGTTTATAAGCTAGTTTTTGACGGTTATAACGAAATTATATACTTACGCGAACGAAGCCGTGGGCAGAACCGAGACTTTAATAATCTTCCAGACCGAATTACTTGACCGAAATCTCAACGGAGTTTAGCCGTATGCAAGAGGTTGTAGCAGCATCAATGCCGCCACATGAAAAAAAAATTTAGAAACGACATGCACGGCAACAAAAAGAACCGGAGCGCCATCTACGACGAACTAACAACGGAAGCCTGCATCGCGCAAGCAAAGTTCTTCGTGTGATCTGAACATATTCAACAGTCCGAATATCAACTATCGGGCAGTTGCCCGCCAGACACAACAACCGTCTGGTTCGAAGGATCCTCCCATTTCCAGTGGAGGTGTGCGGGACTTTACTTTCTGTACCGCATACCCTCTATACGGCACAAGTGTATGCGCAAACACAGATGCACCCTCTGTTTATTTAATATCATAGTTTATTTAGTCATGTATACTTTATGCGTGTTTGTAGACTTTTAGTTACAATCGTTACATGTGTTTCTTCAATCAATCAAAAAATTATCTTCATTATAATTCCAATTGTATTAGTGCGGAACCCGTACCACCCTCGCCACACTCATCTTGACCACTTCTTTATCCAACCATCGTTTTTACTGGCGGTTTTATTTAAATCCATAATTTAAATGCAGATGAGCGCTACTCAGAGAGCCGGAGACGTTCGCGTTCGTCCAAACTCCGAGAATAAGGATAATATCTGCATATAATCGCTTTAGACGTTTTAATTCGAACGATAGTACTGTTTGGAAGGGAAACGTGGTTAATTTTTTTACTTATGTTACTGTCCAACTTTCTTTTATTTGGTTTTGTAGGGCGGAGGTAAAGGAAAGGAGAATGATGCATTTATTACCACAAAACCAAATAAAACCAATTCTCGGTTCGTCTTTAGCCCGGAAAAATGACAGGTTGCCACCTGTCATTTAGTTTATGGTAACACTTGTTATGTTTAACCGACTTCCAATAAAGAGAAGGTTCCGTTTTCGTCTGTAAATATTTTTACCTGACTATGTATCATGTTTATTTAATATATTCTTTATGAGTTTCAATTTTGCAAAAGTCAATTTGATTACAATGAGCTTATGACACTATTTGATTGTATTTTATTGTAACTTTTTAGTTTAAGTATGGTCTAAATTGAATTGTTAATTGCTATATGTGCTGTGTGTAATGGACGAATTTAAAATCACTTGATGCTGTGTATCGTCCGACATCTTATATTTGTACGCCGATCAGGCAAAACATGACTGTCTTAATTATTATTTGATGTAACATCTTGCATGCTAAGTGTGTATACTAATGTTTTGGACAAATAAAATTGTCTTATCTTATAATTTCTGCGATTCAAGTGCTTCACTAGGCTATGTAGTTTGCTACGAAATTGCTACGGCGTAGCAATACTAAACTTCGTAGGCAAACTACTCAATGCCAACTTTATAATTTCGATTTACAAGTGTCACTGGAGCTTTTAATCTCTTGTTACAAAAATACAATTATTTTTATAAGAGCAACTATTTGTCCGGCAGTTTGATCACTTTATGCGGCCTACCCAAATGTCCTTACTTTGGTATTGTTCGTCGAATCGTTGAGCTCCTTACAGTTCTAAGTTTGAGATACACGATAACTGACAAATGCTTGCACTGTCTGGACAGGTCCACTAAAACCTGTGTGGTGCTTTCCTCAAAAGGCCACCTCAGACGTTAACCTACATGGTTTTCAAATGTTTGTGACCATTGTATAGACTTCAAAAGAGACTATGACCTCAGAGTTTGTTTTGGTGTTTCTTCTCAGGGTAGTCAGCTAGGGAACACCAGGTCCTATATAGATTATTATGACAAAAAAGATGACGTGTGAAAGAGTTACTTGTTACCTATTTGCAAAATAAATATCATTTATTATGTTTCATGCCTATTCTTTAAACGAAAATTTCTTTTTGAAAACGCGACTAAATTTAATTCTTCTTTTAACAGAGAAGCTCGTGGCTAAATAAATAAATAAAAAAACATTAGACTAATACAATTCCCCCATGAAACCCTTTCATGGTAAACACAAAAGCACTTAATTTAAACCAAACCCACAAGTGTTCCAATATCAAAGTCCCACAAAGCATGAAGCAGGCTGGGTAACGTTCATTTGTAACACGTCAAACGCTTAATATCCTGAGTGAGCCGGAACGCGCTCATTGCACCCGAGCTGTAATTGGCGCGGAACGGATATTGCACGCTCGTAAAAAGTGGCTTAAAGAGCTTAGGAGTGCAGTCGGTCTTAGTACTGAGGCTTTGATATATTAACTTAGACGTGGATATTGGAAAAACCGGACAAGTGCGAGTTAGACTCGCGCGCCGAGGGTTCCGATCGAGTCTTGATTTTTTTCGAGTATACATTACCTACGGATACATCAATGTACGTCACGATCATTTCTTCTACCAAAAATATAAGTTTGTATTCGCATTTTTTTTTTTTTGTATATTATAAAAGAACAAATTCCTTATTTTTGGACGTTTTCCTGTACTTATACTGTAAGATCTATCAAATTGGCAAATTTCAAGACTGTTGGTCAACGGGAAGTACCCTATATGTTTTGATTCCCTTGCAAGCGTCAAATAATGCGCCATAAACGGAGCTTAAACGGCCTTATCTTTAGATTGTGTGACTTAGAAGTTTGGTTTTTTCACTGCTCCAAGAGGTAGCTGTTTTGAATACTTGGAGTTAATTTCAGCTTGATTCCTTTACGCGTTCCTAAGAAAAAAGGTATAGACAGTCAGACAGACGGACAACAAAGTGATCCTATAAGGGTTCCGTTTTTGCCGACTGAGGTACGGAACCCTAAAAATGATGTTAGAATAGTGAAGCTCCTATTGTAATTTTAGGTAGGTGAATGATGTTATTTTAGTTTTTATTTCAAGCTTTGGGGGCCCTGGATCTTTGGTAGGCATACCAGGGGCTGAAGACCACTCGTAGAGGCCCCGGTAGATACTTCACATAGAATGGGATTTCATTCCAACCGACGATTTATCCCTGTTGCACTACGTTAGCACATTAAAGAACAGCTCTCATTTGGTGCAGGACTTTTGCAAAATATGAAATTTGGCGAAAAGTGGGCTGTTAAAATACACGGTTATAAAATAGACGCGACTAGGACAGCTAATACATGAGTACCCCAATATTATAAATGTGAAAATAAGTCTGTGGGTTTGTTATTTGTACGCGAAACTGCTGAACTAATTTGAAAAATAGATTGGAGCTTCATAGTTTTTAATTAATAGTGAATAAAGAGGAGCTCGTCGGCTCGACGGCCGCCATGGCCCACGCAGAATGGTCCAACATCAGGACTAAGTGCGGAAACCATACCCCAATAGATAGATAGATAGATAGAAGAGGAGCTCGTGGTTAAGTTATAACAGCCGCACGATTCGATCTTCAAGGTTAAGCAACGCTGGCCGAGGTCGGTCTGTGGATGGGTGAACATGTTAACATACCAAGATTCCTAGTTAAACCGGTGGACCCGGCTGTCTTGTGTAGATCTTTGGCAGTCGTTACGGATAGTCAGAAGCTGGAAAACCTGACACCAGTCTTGCCAAGAAGTAGGTAGGTACCGTGTTACCCAGTTAATGGGTTGTGGAGGTCTGGTAGGCAGCCGCTCCACGTAAAATACAGGTATTCAGCTGAATCCGGTTTGACTGGAAGCCGACCCCAATGTAGTTGGGAAAAGGCTAGGCAGATGAGTCAAATAAATTTGACTATTGATCAAGTTATTTAGGTGCCCACAAGTTAACTACGATTCAAAAACTTGCCCTTAGTGCGGTACCATTGGCTCCATGAGTAATTTTATATTAAATACACAAGCTAAAATTATTACAATCACGTGACCAATACTGCAAACCACCACACACCATCAATTCTCCCTCATTTACGGAATGGAATTGATAATAATTTAGCGTCCCATGACCTGCACAGCTAGATGTACCACCGAATCAGTTCACATGGCTTGACGTGAAACGGTCACGTCCATTGTGGTGATGTCTGTCCAGTGTCGTTATAGAAACTGGGCATTTTTTTTTGTTGGCTATTAATATTTATGTGTGTAAAAAACATTTATAATGAGCAGAGATAGGAATAGGTAGACTATATTTATCTAATGTTCGTGGAATTACTACCTCCTGTAAAATCCCGGAATCATAAATGGAATCATGACAATTAAAACCCGGGATTATAAAAACATGAACTGGACTTTGAGTTTAGTTACAAATCATTGTCCCGGGATACAATCGTCATGTTTATGATTTCGGGATTTTAGAGGAGGTATTATCAACTCTATGTTACTTACTTCCACGAACATTAGGTAAGTATAGTCTACCTATTCCGATCGCTGATAATATGAGCGACATTTATAAAGAGACAAATTAAATTCTGTTAACTTACCTTAGTTTAGTCAGAGTTAAGAGAACATTGTATTCAAATAATAATTCCCAGCTTGATTTAACCATTTATTATTGAATCAAAGTAAAAATAACACATGAAAACCGTTTATTAAGAATTTTCCTACTAACTCGCATTGCAATTGCAAAAGAATAGTGTTTAATTTATAACCGAGAACTGTTTTTTGAAAATATTGTACTGCATATAAGCACGTGATTAGTTTTAATCATTTTCATTGTTTTCACAAATATCTCGGCAACGTGACACTTTAGGGCACCATGCATACGTATATGTATGTGTGATAGCGCACCGCGATTTTGAAAAAAAAAAGATAAAGCGACGGCTGGTGGCTATGCCTTCCATAGAAAAATTTTACAAACCCCTTTATTTGTGGAAGAGACTACGTGAGAGATAATATTATCTCCGGAAAGAGGGTTACTATTGAGCAGACGAATAATCCAGAAACTTGGCAGAAGAACCCCCTGGCATCGGGAGCCGCAGGGCGATCCCCGGTCACCGTAGGAGCGGGCCGGCGGACGGCGAGCGTTGGGTGGCTCGCTGTCCGACCACCACCAGGCCCGGGTCGATGGCGCGTTGTGTTTCACGCGCGCCTCAAAGCGCTCAGCATAGAAGACGGGATCCACTAGGGCCAGAGCCTGCCAGGGTTGTAGAATTTGTTCGAAAGAGTCACCGCGGCCCTGGAACGCAAAAGGCTTTATAAGGAACACGGATGTGTTTTAGTCAGTAAGAGTCTGACACGCCCTCCAGATTAGACAGCACATCTGGTTTCCTCAACCCAGTAACTGTGTAAAACGATACTGCACGAGATTGCTTGTCAGACTTGCGAGCTTCTGATTTCTTTAAGCTTCGGAGTTGTCAAATGTAATTATATTATTAATCAAATCGCCACACTGAAGTGGCAGTGGGCAGGGCACATTGCTCGCAGAATAGATGGTCGATGGGGCCGAAAGAAGCCCAGAGCGGAAGAAGTCATTTGATGATTTAAAAAAGTGTAAGAGAATGATGACCAATGTCCATCGCCATATGCACACGTAATACAAGTGATTGTGGTGAATATTTGACCGGTAGCACACAATAGTTCGTTGCAGATATTTTTCGAACAATTACCGGTACGTTAGTTTGCCGACGGCCTGAATTGAATAAATTATGTATTTATACGTACAAATGTATATAGGCTGTGCAAGCTGACCCGTTTGTAAGCAAGTTCATTAATAAAACTAAACGTTATTAGTACATTGTTGTCTTGTCTGTTTTGGAACGAAGTTCCATCACAAATTCGTTTTCATGAAATTTACAGGTGTCTGTACAACCGTGTGTTGAGGTTATATGATAAAAAGAGACAGGGACAGAGAGAGAGAGATGAAGAGAAATAGAGTTGCGCACCCGGCTGCACACTCAATTGCTCGTGTGCTCATTTTGCTTGTAGTAGGCTCGATACACACACAGCATACATTTCGTTACGAAACGAAAATGCACGAAAATAAAAAGTTTCGATTTCTACTAAATCGCACTACCCGTCAGCCGCGTTAAGGAACTTCGTTCCAAAAATACAACCGAATTGAGAACCTCCTCCTTTTTTTAAGTTGGTTAAAATGTTTACAAATATTAGTAAACATTTTCTAAACGAACATTTGATCACAATATTTAGTCACCACAGTTACTTACAGGAAAAACCTTTTATTATGACTCTGGTTATATTGACCAATCGCTTATAACGAAGTAAATACAGTGCAAAGTTTGGTTTTCACATAAAATTCTTTATAAAAAGTTCGGATATTATGAGTTCGAATATGGACATGTCGCTTATTATAACCTATTTTTAAGGAATTATGTTCAGTTATAGAAAGTGACATGATTCCTAACACCTTCACTGGTTCTCGTGATCATTTCCATCCCAATCCTGCGATGACATTTTGTGCAATTTGAATATTTTCTCTCTATCTCCACTTAATTTCTTAAGCTATGCTTTATATGACGTTCGCTTAGTTTGACGTGTTTTTTACTTCCCTTTAATGTCATTATATGCGGATTTTACTGTACTTACTTTGACGTTACACTTAAAATAAAGTGGTAAATGCTAATATATTTACAACTTTATTTTACGTTTCTTTTACAAACAACAATGCTGTTAAAATGTTTGTTAACATTTTAAACAGCAGTGTGGAAGCACCATAACTAATATTATAAATAATAAATACCTATAATACCTAAATATATAAAACAAAGTCGGGTTAGTTACACCATTTATAACTCAAGAACGGCTGAACCTATTTTGAAGATCTTTGGTTTGTTGGATTTATCTTTGCACCGAATAACTATTATAGCATTGGAAAAATAAAAAATATGTACAAAATTTTTTTTCGAATACAACGCCATTTCTGATACCATGACAAATACAAAACACGGTAAAAAATTATTCTAAGGCGGTACGAAGGACCACTAGTTAAAAAAAGGCGCCACCAATATTTTTTGGTTCTGGTTCCTTAACATGGGGATGTTAAGGAACGACCATGGGATGCAATTGTCTTTTGAAAATTCATTCAATGAATGCAGCTAACGCGGATTATGCAATTTCTCACATTCACTTTGCGATAAATGTCGCCTTAATTTTCCAGCCCCCTTCGTTTAATCGTGCTATTTACTGTAAATAGCATATAACTTTAGAATTACTTAAATATATTTGGCCTTTAGTAGATAAAGATCAACAGGTAAATACAGCGAAGGCAGTAGTAGGTATTTGACGTTTATAGGGTTCCTTTGGTTACCTTTCTGGTACGGAACCCTATTACTAAGCCTCCGCTGTCCATCCATGCGTCTGTCAGCGGCAATCTAAAGAACCATAACAGGTAGATAGTTGAAATTTTCGCAGAGTGTGTATTTCTATGACCGCTATAACAAGAAATAATAAAATTTAAGGGCTCTCATACAAGAAACATTTCTTTTTTCTCGTTTTATTGTACGGAACCCTTCGTGTGAGAGTCCGACTCGCACTTGGCCGACTTTTTTAAAGTACATTTCAATCAAATCAAAACCTAGCCAAAGCGCAGTAAAAACAATGTTCAATATCTGTAAAAATAACGAAATTGTGAGCTTTTTAAAATATATAAATTGATATATATGTATAGTATAGATTTGGGGGAAAAATAGATAAGTTACATGCTTTTGAAGTAATTATTTTATCTTTGTCACGCAAAACGTCGTTATTCTGAATGGCGCAAATTCAGTGTGGCTTGACTTGCGAGTGACTCGTCAATTAGTGCGGTCGACTCTGTGATCACGAGGTGTGCTGTCATTTCATCTTGATTATATGGATTGAAAGCTCACCTCGTGATCACTTCACCCAAGCCTTCACTTCGACATGTTTGCAGAATCGACCGGCAGGATCACAGTCTCATCTATTGATCCCAAAATCTATTCTCGTCATGTTCTCAACAGAGTCCCTCGTCTAATATTAGCGCAGTATTCCAACGCGGTCATTGCCTCAACAAACAGACGGTCGGCAGACGCTCGATATCAATTGAGAGGCACTCCGCAAACAATATTAACAATTGATAGGGTAACATTGATTGAGATGGTCGCTAAGGACTACAGAAACGGTTTTCGGGAGATATAGTTATCGATATTTATGAAGGTTATTAGCTATTTATGATCAGACTACGACTAGCGATCCACCCCAGATTTGTAAGGGTGTAATGCTAAGTCCAGACGTGCGTACATGCTCGACTTTTTTACTTTGAGTTGAGAAAGATCGAACGTGTATACCTACCGTTGTAACTTAGGCCTTATTGCTCGAAATCGAATCGAAATGTTTGAAGAGCACGAGAGAAGAGAGCAAGAAGAGAAGAGAGAGAAGACTGTGGCTTAATTTAGGCTTGATGAGACTTTTTCTTTTTTTTTTAAGGATGGGAAATCATCAAATAATTTCTTCCGCTCTGGGTGGAGCGGAAGGGCGTGTCAGACTCTTACTGACTAAAACCCATCCGTGTTCCTTCTAAAGCCCCATGCGTTCCAGGGCCGCGGTGACTCTTTCGAACAAATTCCGCAACCCTGGCAGGCTCTGGCCCTAGCGGGCCCCGTCTTTTATGCTGACATCTCTTTGAGGCGCGCGTGAAACACAACGCGCCATCGACCCGGGCCTGGTGGTGATCGGACAGCGAGCCACCCAATGCTCGCCGTCCGCAGGCCCGCGCCTGCGGTGGCCGGGGATTGCCCTGCGACTCCACGCAAAGCAACGCAAAGGGCGTTCCAGGACCGCGGTGACCCTTTCGAACAAATTCCGCAACCCTGGCAGAGGCTTGATGATACTTGCTCATCAAATATCAATGTACGTGTAGATCCGCTTTAACAGCAGTAATGCAAAACATGAAATAGGGCTATTGTACGCATCATTATGAACAACTTTTACTATTGGAGCAACCCTGAGATAATTAAGCCACTTAATAAGGAATAGTGAGTTGTTGAATCATTGTAAGTGGCATTGCGTTAGTTCACGGGATTTAGGAGATATTTAATAAAATATTGAGATTTTATTTATTTAAACTTTATGTACAATAGTGGTACATGGGTGGACTTGATGCATCAAGGCATTCTCTACCATTCAACCTTTGGGTAATAAAGAATACTGTGGTACCTACAATAAATAAAAATAAAATTTAAAATCGAATTTCTCTAATAATCATATAGGTATACCTTTTAATATACCTTTGACAACTTAAACTTAACAGACAGACTTGAGAATCTGATTTGTTTTGGCAAATAAAAAAATATCTTAATTTTAAGTTGTACACGGTTATCTTTAAAACACTAACGACCTTTAAGGGAGTGAAAGTACACATGATTATAAACAACTTGACTGGCCTGTTGGTTGTGTGGTTAGTGACCACATGAGTAGATAAACGGAACAGAGACAAAGCTTCAAACAACCGCGCGAATCGATTGCACTACTACAAGCACGCGGGGCATGTGTGTGTGACCACTGGCCGCTTGTCGCGTACGCAGCGAGACTGGAAAAAACCGGTTTACGCTTGCAGAGTCAGTTGACAATCTCAGGGTCAGTGCGACGCACGTTGTTTGTTTTGTTAGTTGCAAGTTTGGATATTTTAATGTAAAACGTGGTATTTTATTGTTAATAATGGTTGTTTATTGTACTGTGTGTATGAATAATACTAGAAAAAATAAAGATATATCGTACTTTAACTATCCCAGATGAAGTTATTGCCCCTGAGTTAATAGTAGGTACAAGTGACTATCGGTTTGATTTACCGGAAAAAAATGGTTTAGTGTATGTATCAGGCTATTTGTACAGAAAATGCCTCGAACAACATAACAAATGTGAAAAAATAAAACTGTACGTTAAGAGATCTGAACAACCTATAAATATGGGCAAAGATTCTCTATTCAGCCATTACAAGGATTTTAATGATGGTAACGTACAATTGGGATTTTTAATTATACCTCCTGATAACTTTATCGCATTTGTTGAATTGCTTGAGCAAAAGTTTCGCGAATATTTCGATCTTGAAATAAATATTGTCAATGTTGGCAACGAAATACTTAAACGTATTAAAGATTGTAAATTTGATATGCCATGTGAGTGTTTCCCGTTAGATTACTTGAAAAAACTATATGTTCGATTCAGAATTTATCACACCATTAAAAGAAACAATAAATTATTAAAAAACAAACATTATAAAAAGAAAATTATTGGAGTCAGTAATCTGTAAAGTATTCTATCATACTGAATAATATAAAACTATTTAACAAATGATTTATTTAATTTCTCTTATCCTATTGTGACAACCCTACCAAAATAGGTAATAATTTTGCACGTTCTTAAGAAGCTTCTGTTCCGTTTATCTACCCATGTGCCCTAACTGCTAAACCAGAGGTCGTGGGTTCCATTTCCGCTTTGTTCTGTGTCTGGGTGTAATTTGTCTATAATATGTATGTATTTAGAAATATATAAGTATGTTTATCAGTTGTCTGGTTGCCATAGCACAGGCTCTGCCTAGTTTGGGATCAGATGACCGTGTGTGAGATGTCCCAAGATATTATTATTATTATTCTCTTTATTTATTTTACTTAAATACTAATTTACATTATTATTATTATACATACAGGTGGTAAATCGGAAATAATGGAAACAATTATGGATCCTGTCGGGCACAGCAAAGTTTTAAATAAGTACAGAGAGAGGAAGAGCGCTTGAATATTAATTTTCCAATTTAATAAATTGGATAATTTACTTTATTTTGAATTATTTTAGATTCGATTAATTCATGTTAACTAATTAATATTAATGTAATATATGAAGTCTATCTATTAATTTATTTTTTAGATTTAATTTAAATTATTTATTATTATTGCTTATTTGTGAACTCGCTTACATTTTTTTTCCATTATTATTCGGATAGTATAATTATTATAATAATATTGTTATTTTGCTTACTAAGTAACTGTTTTTAGTAATTTTATGTATTATTGGATTTATCCGTTAGCTATTCGTCTACTGTCTAATAAACATTTTTGAACTAAGAATTGTTTTATTTTATTTAAAAATATACTGATTTCTAACGAATCGTTTTCCAATATACCTACATATTTTAGCTCTGACACCTTTTATAATAACCACCAAATATCACGTTATTTCACGCCATAACAACCTTCATTTTAATCAAAACGTTTCTTAGTCCAAATGCGTTAATCCCAAAGTAAATTGAAACCGCTTTTCAAACTGTGAGGGCAAACGCCGACGCCAAATAAGAGAGGATTCAGTTTCAAAGTACCCTCCTCCAAAGAATTTGCATCGTGGAAAGTATTATGAACTTTTTTGGAAATAATGTTTTAAGAATTCAATTTACGGCGACGACAATCCAGCTTAAAAGTGAAAGATGCTAACTTTATTTAATTTTGAGTTCTGAATAAAAAAAAAAAAAAAAAAAAGCCCTGTACAGTAACAGGGCAGGTTTTTGATTTATGGCGAAAGCATGATTTGCATATGTCACCGGAAAATTGGAAACGCTGTAAGATTATAAAATATCGCGTGAAATTGTGAGCAATTTTTTCTTTATAAGATACGGATTAACGGATATATTGGAAACTATTGAATTAGGATGAGATTTATTGTGTACAAAACGATTTTTTTTTTCATAATATGTCTAAAAATTATTACCTAATCGGAATTTATTACAATCTTACGGATCAAAGTCAAAGTCATAGCCAATTCATTTATTTCAACTAGACCATTACAAGGCTTTTGAACGTCAAATTTACAGTTTAAAATAAAATATATGTGATTCTAGTTGTCCATTCGCAAAAAGTAGATTCTTATGGAGAAGAACGGACAAGAAACTCCATAGTTACTCTTTTCAAATATCAGTTTTACAATATTTTGTATACATAGGTACATTGATCAATTGATTATATTATATGAGCACAATGCATCCAACATTACACTAAATACAGCACACACTTATATACTAATAGGTGCAACAAAGCAATACCAGCAGATATAAAATTAAGTTTGCTAGTAAGGGACATAGTACTCACATATTTACAATATAATTAAAAACAATGGATCAGTGTGTGAGTTAAATTACATATTAAAAACCTGAAAGTACACCAGTAAATAAAACAAGTTTGACTTTTTCTACTACACCCTCGATTGTCCTATGGAGCAGGACCAGCATGTTTCCAAGCATTCTTATCTTTAATATAATCATCTAGTTTGTAATATGCTTGTTTACAAAGTGTGGTTTTCATGTAAGTTTTAAATTTTCTTTCATTTAGTTCTAATATATGTCACAAGGTATTTTGTTGTAACATTTAACACAGTACCCCATGAAAGATGTTCGTACTTTGGCTAATCTGTAAAATGTTTGATCTAAATTATTTTTATTTCTAGTATTAAAATGATGTCTATCACTAATTTTGTTAAAGAGATGTCGATTTTTTCTTACATACATAATATTCTCATAAATGAATTGACAAGGTACTGTCATAATATTAATCTTTTTAAAAAGTTCCCTAAGAGAATCGCGGCGACGAAGATTATAAATGACTCTAACAGTACGCTTTTGCAAAATAAATACAGATTCAATGTCAGCAGCACGACCCCACAGCAAATACCGTACGACATAATGCTGTAAAAGTAACTAAAATAGACCAAGCACGCGGTTTCTACATTTGTTAACTGTCTTATCTTTCTAACAGCATAAGCGGCTGAGCTTAGCCGCCCTGCAAGAGATGTTATGTGAGGCCCACATAACATCTCTTGCAGGGCGTCCCCATTCCAATTTCTCGTCTAAAGTTATTCCCAGGAAAACCGTCTGATCAATAAATTCCAGTTTTTGTCCATTCAATACGATGTCACATTCGTTGCTTCTAACATTTGGTAAAGTAAATTTAATACATTTGGTCTTTTTTTCATTTAGTACTAAGTTGTTTGCCGTTGTAGGGTTCACCCCTACCACATAGTTTATTTACGTTTATAATATAGGTATACACACATTACAACACAACAATAACACAAGCATAAACACAACAACATTGTTATTATCATGTACGTATATATATAACACTACTCAAATCATTCACGGCATTTATAATGTTTACATTATAATGTCGGATGGTGTCGCCGCCCTGCTCATGCGCATCTATTACGGCAGCGTGATGCATGTGACGTCGCTCGCGCCGGCCGGCCGCTGAGCCCTTTCACTTTTGAGGTCAGTCGGTCATAGTTCCCGCCGCTAATCGCCTGTGCCGCGCATGATTTGCATATTCTGGAGTTATTTTCTTAACCTCACGACCGCGTGTTTTTATGTAATATAAACTGTTATTGTGTGTCTTCCGTCCGTACTCCTTCCAACTCATTGTGACTGTATGTGTATAACTGTGTATCGTGTTGTGTACGTCCAAGAATATAAAC
>NDFZ01004776.1:47028-60834 GCA_002192655.3 Mamestra configurata
TGCTTCTAACATTTGGTAAAGTAAATTTAATACATTTGGTCTTTTTTTCATTTAGTACTAAGTTGTTTGCCGTAAACCAAAGTTGGACCTGATGAATAGAGTTATTGACATCATCAAGACTTTGTGACCGTCGGTCTACGTAAATATCAATGATGTGTCCATCAGCAAATAACACCATCTTTGGTTGATTTTGAAGCAATTCGGGCAAATCGTTTATATTGCACCTGTGTTGTGGACCTTTTTGTGCAGCCGTGAGACACACATTTAGTTCTTAGCATACCTACATTTCTTTTTTTAATTTTATTTCTGTGCACCGTGCGTGTTTCATGTAAGTGCTAAATAAATATTATTCTTTCTTTCTTTCTTTCTTTCTTATACATACTAAAAAGAGGAATGGACCCAATATTGAACCTTGCGGAACGCCCATTGTCATTTCAGACCCTAGTGAGTTTACACCGTTTACCTGGACTTTAACCTGTCTGTCTTTCAAGTATGATCTAATCAAATCAAGGGATGTATTCCTAATGCCATAATGGTCGAGTTTCAACAAAAGCGTCTGATGGTTAACGCAGTCGAACGCCTTCGAGAGGTCGGAAAAGATTCCAATGGCGTCTTTTGAATCTTCCCAGGCGTTGAAGATGTTCTTTATTAGGGTGACACTGGCGTCAGTTGTACAACGCCCTTTGGTGAAACCGTACTGTTGTTGTTCATGAAAGATGGAATTTTTATTAAAGTGAAGTAACATCTGATTAAGCATTAACTTTTCGAACACCTTACTGAGAACCGGCAGGATTGACACCGGCCTATAATTGTTGGGTTTATGACTATCACCCGATTTAAACAGTGGAACGACTTTACTGTGTTTCATGAGATCAGGAAGTACTCCTTGATCCACACTAGAGTTAAATATGAGAGCTAAGTAGGGAGCAATAGTTTCAATTATATATATATATATATATATATATATAATTATATATATAATAGGATAAAAATAAACTTGTAACAGGTGTGCATCATCATCATCATTATATCAGCCGAAAGACGTCCACTAGGCCTCCCCTAAAGGAGGGTTTGCCATAATAAGAGAATGCTGCTGCTTATTCCCTGGTCCTCATGGTGGCTCTTTCCTGGTCCCTTAGTCTTAGTCTGCGCATTCGTGGTGCATTCGCTAGATGTGAACACACTCTTAGTCGCCTCTTACGATACCCACGAGTGTCGTCAGAGGCGTGTGAACTTGGCACCCGTTTTTTTTTTTAATTTTTCGTTATTTTTTTATAGATTTCGATAAGTAGTGGATATTAGTAAACCTAACTTTGCAAGTAGTAGTCCAAAAAAAAAAATCTCGTCCCACGATAAAATTAAAAAAATTACTTTTTCCAGCTGTTCGAGAAGCGATGGGGGATGGTGCTATTCTTTTCCGTCCGACACCATACAGAACATACCAGGTGTGCACACCAGTACTCAATTACCTACACTGTCTGTGTTTCACTGTATTTCTTTCTATTCGCTAAGTAGCGGTTGGCGCAGTGGTTGAGCGATTGACTGCTGCGCTGCGTGTCGCAGGTTCGATTCCCGCACGGAACAATTATTTGTATGGCCTACAGATAGTTGTGCCGGGTCTGGCTGTTTGTGTATGTGACTTTGTATGTTTGTAAACGCACCCACGATACAGGAGAAATCCTAGTGTGGGGTTTAAAAAAAAAAAAAAAGGAAGATTCTTATTGAGACGTTCTGTCATGAATTTCCATAACCGGCGGACGTCACGCGGTTTTACCCGCGTAGTTCCCGTTCCCGTGGGAGTACGGGGATAAAATATAGCCTACGTTACTCGCTGATAATGTAGCTATCCATTGCTGAACGAATTTTTCAAATCGGTCCAGTAGTTTTTAAGTTTATTCGTCATACAAAAATACAAATCTACCCTCTTTATAATAATAGTAAAGTAATAAATAATATTTATTTATTTATTTATTTATTTATTTATTTATTAGAACAAAAAAACACATGTTACAATTTATTTGTGTTCGATAATAGCCACATTAGTTAAAACTGTGTCGTGGCTATTAACGCCCACCTCCAGGATAGAGATGACATCAACGTTCCAATTTAAGAGGTTTTATCAATATTACTTTATTATAACTACGCTTAAAATCTAGTGTGTCAGTGTGCGTGCGTATGAGTGAGTGCGTGTGTGTGAATTTATGTATGAGTGTATCTGTATGAATACGAGGGTGTGGGGGTGATTGTGTGTGTGTGTGTGTGTGTGTGGCTTTACCTAAACGTATGAGAGGAAGATGTTGTGAGAGTTGGAGGTATGGAAAATAGTTAGGGTTTCACTATATTTTCCAGCTCTTCGTATGTGAGAGTGGACAACCATTGGCTAGTGAGCCGTTTACACTCTCGGGAAGTGTGTGGATAAATATTCAGAACCCCATTCACTGTATTGTATAACGCAGGGGCAAAGAACTTGAATTGTCGACGTACTAATTTCAGATTAGAGGAGTAAGTTTGACAGACTCTATCAGACCTACGTTTATTTTTATTTAACTCAGGGTCAAACGAAAGCTCAGCATGTTTACAGTACACAATATATAAAGAAGTGTGTGTGTCGATACTCTTGCGCCATCCCATCTTCCTAGCTCTTCGTGCTGTGCTGGCGCTGCCGCTGCGGCTGCAGAGAACCTCAAGCGGCGGAAATATAATAAACTTGTTGGTGGTTATATTTTCGAGCCGTTTGGGGTTGAAACTCTCGGGTCTTGGGGTCCGAGTGCACATAACTTGTTTAAAGATTTCTCAAGACGCTAAGTTGACACTTCACGTGAGCCAAGGGCTGGCTTTTACCTTGGTCAAAGAATAAGCATTGCCATACAACGTGGCAATGCCGCCAGTCTTTTGGGTACACTTCCAGTCGACAGCGATGCGGATAAATTTATTGACGCCATATTTTAAGGTTAATCTAGTTAGGAGTTTTTATTTTTAAGTATGAGTTGTCCTAAGATAAGATATTAAGATATTATTATTATAGATATAGATAAATACTTAAAATACCTATGAAAATCAGCAGACAGAATGACACTAATCTTAATATCCCTCAACACCTCGGTATAATAACTTCTTTATTACAAAGTAAACTTATTTAAAACTTTAATCCCGCAGTATCCACAAAGCTCCCTTCACACTTATTTCTATTAGTCTTTCATTTTATATACATAAGCTGACTTTCATATTTATCTCCAGACAGAATTCGCAAGTTAAATAATTTGACTAATTTCAACACAAATACTAACTTGTTAATATTAATATATGAGTACATAGGTGGCTTGTGCATGTTGTCTTATAACCAGAGATCGGAGTAGGTAGACTACATTTACCTAATGTTCGTGGAAGTAAGTAACATAGAGTTGATAATACCTCCTCTAAAATCCCGGAAACATAAAATAATATTTACCTACGGAATTTTATTTTATTATGTCCAATTAATATTTCCTAGAACGTTTGTACACTGACAGCCCTAAATCTCTCTCCTTTCATTCAGTCCGTCCAAAGATTGTCTGCAAGAGATTGCCCTGTGCGATAAGATTGTACACTTGTTTTTATAAATGTTTATCCTGTACTTATTATGAGGTGTACAATAAAGTATTTAGTAAATAATTCGCGACGTCTACTCGTTTTCAATTTACAATTTGAGTTTCACAGGGTAGTCTTTTTCTTCTCTGATTGAAGTGGCGTGGCGTGGCGTGGCGCGGCGTGGCGTGACGTGGCGTGGCGTGACGTGGGCGTGACGTGGCGTGGTGTGGCCTGTAATAACAGCCGAACGGCTCGAACTGCAAGGTTAAGCGACGGTTGGCGTGGTTGGTGCATGTATGGGTGACGATCTCTTACATATCGAGATTCCTCAGCACGTTAAGCTGTTGGTCCCCGGCTATCATTTGAACATCTTTGACAGTCGTTATGGGTAGTCAGAAGCTAGAAGGCCTGACACAAGTCTTGCGAAGGGGTTTCGTGTTAGTCAGTTACTGTTGTGGAAGTCAGATAGGCAGCCAGTACCAGTATTTTTCAGGTTTATGTAAAATACTGGTACTCAACCGCATCTGGTTGGATTGGAAGGCGACCCCAATATAAACTTAACTTACTTTCCGAGGTACGGGTGAAGGTCGATAGTAGAGGGTCACCAATCCACCGACCGACCTCAGCAAGCGTTGCTTAAACTTGAAAATCGACCTGCGTTGTCAATATTTTTTAGAATAGAATAGAATATCATTTATTTGCCAAAAACATGGTATAAAGATGGTAGTGTTAATAATGTGAACAAACACGTTTTGCTTAATAGATATAAGCGTGCAAATTTTACAAGCATTACTAAAATAATTCATCATGCAATTTTATGTTCTAGGAACTCCTTAACACTGTAAAAACTATTAGCAGATAGCCATTTGTATAATTTAATTTTGAACAATCTTGTATTTAATGTTTTTAATTCCTTCGGTATTCTATTGTATACCTTTAGCCTTTAGCCTCGATCTAAAGTAAAAAAGCGACTTATCCCAGAAAGCAGTTTCAATGCAACCCCCAAATGGCCAATTTATCTTTTAACCAAATCCCTGAGGACTTTAGAATCTATTTAAATTGGGTGATCCGTAAGTATTAAACTAGTGGTATAATAAAATAAACTGGCCGGGTCCTTGCGGGCCGGTCCTGGCCGCAATCCAGGCCGCAAGTCGCTCTCTATATAAATTTTCGCACCGCATTATCGTGGGTGATAAAAATACCGTGCGGGGGACCGACACCTATCCTTTTTATTATAGGTTAGGTTCAGAATTCAGAGGCTGAAAATCTAAGATGGTTGTAAGCTTTCTACTTTTCTGAAATCAACATCTTTGTTGTTTAACTTTGTCGCTAAAGCATTAGGTTCAAGGTTGATTCCAAAATTTTGACAGTTTCTGGTAGTTTGATGCTGGCGTTTGTACAAAAATTGGCGAAGCGTGAGTCGGAGTACAAAGGACAAAATTTTTAACTCGTTATTATCATTTTCACACGTTATTGGCGTTGGAGGCACACCGATGCGTTTATGCTCTGGCGTTCAAAAGGCCTTTTGAACGCCGATGGTGGCGTGTCGGGCACCTTCTCATTTGGCGGTTATAGCCGACTGTGGCGGTCAAAAGGTTAAGCAATTATTGTCAGAACGACAGTGTTCTGTATGGTGTCGGACGTAAAAGAATAGGACCATATCATCACTTCTCGTGAGTATCGTAAGAGGTGACTTAGAGACTCACCAGAGAACGGGCAGCAGCATTAGCTGTGCTTTGCAACAGCTACACTGCGATCGCCAACCCGCCTGCCAAGCGTGGCGATCATGGCCTATGTCCAGCAATGGACGCCTTTCGGCTGGTATGAAGATGATAAACTATGGTCTGTATTTTTTCAAGATTTTTCTATTGCACTTTTTAGCACTAAAAAGGCTTTTGTTTGACTAAAAAAAAAACCAAAGTGTCGTTGACTGATGCCCATAACGTTTTAAAGATAAATAAATAATTAATGAATGATGCGGTGGTCATTTTGTTCTATTTTGAACATGGTTGCGGTAAAAGAATGATTTTATGTTACAGAGCATAGTAGACGCCATATAATTCTTTTGAATCTTGCGGTATGTGACATGATGTCAGTACTATTTCTATTGTAAGGGTGAATCTTCCTCCCTAGAACGCAAAGGGCTTTAGAAGGAACACGGATGGGTTTTAGTCAGTAAGAGTCTGACACGCCCTTCCACCCCACTCACAGCGGAAGAAGTCATTTGATGATTTCTCATCATTAAAAAAAAAAGGGTGAATCTTAACGACATCATCCGACGAGCTCTTGTCACCGTCGGCGTTCCGGCTGTGCTAGAACCCAATGGCCTGGCACGCGACGATGGCAAGAGACCGGACGGCATGTCGTTATTTCCATGGAAGATGGGTAGGCCATTAGTGTGGGACGCTACTTGTGTCGATACTCTTGCGCCATCCCATCTTCNCATCCCATCTTTCTAGCTCTTCGTGCTGTGCTGGCGCTGCCGCTGCGGCTGCAGAGAACCAAAAGCGGCGGAAAAATAATAAACATGTTGGTAGTTATATTTTCGAGCCGTTTGGGGTTGAAACTCTCGGGTCGTGGGGTCCGAGTATAACTTGTTTTAATTGTAATAGCTTGTTTAAAGATCTCTCAAGACGCTTAGTTGACACTTCGCGTGACCCAATTGCTGGCTTTTACCTTATATATTTATATTATATTTTAACCAATTGTGTCCCACTGCAGGGCAAAGGCCTCCCTTTCTTCCTTCCATTCCTCTTTTACCTTGGTCAAAGTATAAGCATTGCCATACAACGTGGCAAAGCCGCTAGTCTTTTGGGTACACTTCCAGTCGACAGCGATGCGGATGAATTTTTGACGCCATATTTTAGGGTTAATTTAGTTTGGAGTTTTTATTTTGATTTCTAGTGTATATAGTTAGTTAAGTATTTATTAAAACAATTGAAGGGAAATATTGCCATAAATGTTTGCGATTTTTTTATAAAAAGACCTTTTTTCTGTCAAAGTGTCAAATCAATCCAGTATTGTACGGCATTGTTAACGTTTGTAATCTTTAAGAATATTTTTTAGAACCAGAATGAAATCAAAATGTGTCCGTTTGATTTTAACAACAGTGCATAACCATTAATTACTATTTATTATAGAGTTAGTCACATGCCTCGATATTATACAATTTTAAAATAAAAATTAAATTAAATTAAAAAAATCTTTAAAAAACTTTTTAGGGTTCCATACCCAAAGGGTATAAACGGGACCCTATTACTATGACACCACTGTCTGTCTGTATGGCTGTCAACAGGCTGTATCTCATGAACCGAGATAGGTAGACTGTTGATATTTTCACAGATGATGTATATCTGTTGCCGCTATAACAACAAATAATAAATAAAATAAAATATAAGGGGGGCAGGGCACACAAGAATTGTGTTTTTTCGGTTTATGGTCCGGAACCCTTCGTGTGAGAGTCCGACTCGTACTTGACCGGTTTTTAGTAAGTAGGTACTTGTATTTCAAATTAAATAAATCTTCCGTCTTCTCTGTTATCCACCTAACCTACTTTCATAGTCAATTCAATATAAATATTTACGGTACGGTAACCGTTTTATAGGTGCAATAAAATCATTCTGTACCGCACTAAATTGGAGGAGAATTACCCTTTTTCGCGTGATACCACCGGTTTTGGTAGCGCGTCTAATAGGAACCTATTATAGTAGTTTTGTTTTAACATAGCAACAGAGGTCATTGCCCTATCACTAATAGATTTATACATAGAATATACTTTATTGTACGCAGTCTTATCTCCGACAGCGAAACCTACTAGAAAACTTTTGTTGAAGTTCAAACAATTAACTTTGCATCGTTCTTGATTAGTTCAAGAGTTTTGAGGATCATGACAGATCTCGATTCAAGGCAGTTATTTGATTACAGCTACCCACCCCTGCTTTTTTTTAAGCATGAAAAATCATCAATTGACTGAACGGAAGTGAGTGTCAGACTCTTACTGACTAAAACCCACCCGTGTTCGTTCCAGGGCCGCGGTGACTCTTTTGAACAATTTCCGCAACCCTGGCCGGCTCTGGCTCTAGCGGACCCCATATTCTATGCTGAAATCTCTTTGAGGCGCGCATGTAACACAAGGCACCGTCGACCCTGGCATGGTTCCGATCGGTTGGTGAGCACCCAACGCTCGCCGTCAGCAGGTCCGCGGTCCTACGGTGGCCGGGAATCGCGCTGCAACTCCCGACGTCTCCTTCTGTTGCGGCGGCTGGGGCGTGATGTTTACACCCACCACTAGAAACCTTCCTGGTCTATTGTTCTTTCTATTTGTGAAAACCGTATCAAAATGCATTATGCGGTTTCGAAGCAAACGGAAAAATGAACAGAGGTGGACATGGACCTTGTTTTATACTATTTAGAGATTTAAGGGTCATTGACCGACATTACCATGCCAAAAAGCTTTACCTATAGTGCTGCCTACATTGGTTTATGGTTACTTGTAGTGTTGAGGCTGATAAATTGTCCCGGGTGTGTCTTTGTGCTGGTTATAAATAACTTAAACTAATAGGCAATAAACATTAGATCGAAACAAATGAAGGTGCCTCGAAGCGAGTTTGTTTCAGCATGTTTTCCCACCATCATCATCTTCCTGCCCTTATCCCATGTTACTTGGGGTCGGCACAACACGATTTTTCTTCCATTCTGTCCTGTCAGCCGTCACGCTATCACTAACTCCCTTTTCTTTCATATCACTCCTAACACAATCCATACATCTTTTCTTTGGCCTCCCTCTCCCTGTCCATCCATCCACATTTATATTCATAACTCATGTTTTCCCACCAAATTCAACAAAATGTTAGTTTAAATACTTATCAAAAACAGAGGTTTTATTAAAAGCTTATAAAGAAAACTTAAGTTGTCTTCAAATTACGTAAAAGACAGAATATAATATCATTTACGCAAAAATCCATTGCATCTTTTTAATAAAGCTTCAATTTGATCCAATTCACCCGCGGCGTTCATATAAGCCCCAGTGTCCTCTAGTTGTACCTACCCCCGGGCGACAGACTCGTGGAGATTGAGTCTCCAACTGAAGACAAAGACTTCGACATAAAATATGAAAGACATAAGTTTGCAATATACCTACTGCGAATTTGCGTTTGAGAAAAAATGCTTTAAAAGTTTTATAATGAGCTTGTAAATTATACTTAGGTTTAATTTTGAAAGTTCGGTTTAAGATTTTTTCTAAAGTTATTTTTTGTTGGTAACTCGAGTCATTTGTGAATATGACATGTTTAATAGATACTTTTTAAAATTTATTTTCTTAATCATCAAAGGCAATTCTTGAAATATTTTCCACTAACAGGTTTTTTCTATTTAGACTGTATTTACACTAGTACATGGGCGAAATTAATGCTTAAACAAGACAGTCTCTATCAGTCAAACTTTGGGTTAAAAAGACTTAACTGTAGCAGCTTATAGTTAACTAAAATTTGCGAGTAATTGCGTAAAGGTAATCTGCACATTGAATCTAGGATATAATAATATATCATCGAATATTTAATTTATGGACATGCTTGAGATCAAAAATTCGAGGACATTCACATACGCAACACACGCAATCTCTAAACGACGGTTTTTATCACCAAGACCGTGTCCCACAGCTGGGCAAAGGCCTTCCCTAAACCACCACACTCTTTTCTTGCGCCACCTCTAACCAGCGTTCGGTTGCATCTCTCATCTCGCCACCGCTTTCTGAGCCGGCCTCTGCGACGCCGTCCATCCTCTGGCACCTAGAGCGTGGAGGCTTTTGTCTAGCGGTCACTATGTATGCGGCTGGTGTGACCCGCCCAGTTGAAATGCAGCCTGGCAGATTTTTTGGCCCACATCTGTTTTGGAGCGCAGCATGGTATTCCGTACTCTATCAATTCTTTTTAAACCTAGAATACTGCATTCCATTGCCTTTTGACATAGCCCAAGGCGGAACTTTTGCGACTCGGTGATAGACCAGGTCTAAGCACCCGGTAATGACGGGCAGATACACATGTCGATGAGTTTGCGCTTCTGGGAGATCGGGATCGTCTTCATGGACTAGTAGGTTTTCCAGTCGTTTTCGATCCGTCGTTGAGGTTTCTTTAAGAATAGGCTGTTCACTATGTGTATGCTCTGTCCAAAGGCGAACTGCACTAGATGAACACCTCGTTCATTTCGGAAGCCAAGGTGGCCGAGAGTATCTTCGCTGTCCTGTTCTTGCCTCTGCCTTACTGGTAAAGTCCCCAATGACGATGTTCCAGGTTCCTATTTTCATCCCATGCCCGGTTGGCAAGATCGTAAAAGTCCTCAACGTCTTCAACAGTATGTGCAGTTGTAGGTGTATAGACTTATACAAGAGTTAGTATTTTGTTAGATTTAAGTTGGAATTTGAGTGCTGCGACACGTTCAAAATATCCTACGAATTCGATGATGTTATCCTTCCACTACTTTGCCACCATAAACCCCACTCCGTATTTCCCATGGGTTTTACCGAAGTGGAAAAAAACAGCATCATCTCTTTTTTCTGTGTGCCTCTCTTCTAACTTCTAAGTGGCCCACAATATCCCACTTGATTTCTTTTAAAGCATTTTCAAGCTCAATCAATCGTTCGTCCTTCATCAGCGTCCGAACATTGTGGGTGAGAATGTGAAGGGAATCCATTTTACAATTCGCCGTGGTAATCTGACGATGAGTCGATCTCGCCCGGAGATTCGTAGCTCCCCGGACCACAGGGCTTTTTTTTTTTAATTATTGATGGGAAATCGTCAAATGACTTCTTCCGCTCTGGGTGGAGCGGAAGGGCGTGTCAGACTCTTACTGACTAAAACCCATCCGTGTTCCTTCTAAAGCCCTTTGCATTCCAGGGCCGCGGTGACTCTTTCGAACAAATTCCGCAACCCTGGCAGGGACCCAGGGGCTGCGCCAACGCTCGTCCACGCCAGCACAACCACTGGAATCGCCGGACACTTGGAGCCATCTCTTATCGTTCTATCCATTTAGGGGGTTTGGACCATAAACCGCTATATTTTTTTTTTTTAGGTGAGTTTGCTCTTGAATCTAGTCTATTTATTTATTTATTTATTAAGTAAGGCACACCAACGACATATTTACAATTAAAAAAAAAACAGGAAATTATAGGTATTGAATTCTGTGCAAATACATCACTTATAGGTATGCACAACATTCTCTATGAAAGATTAACATGATTAACAAAGATTCATTAGTTCATTTGAAACAAAATAATAGGTAATTAAATTTAAACAATGCATTACAAAATAAAATAAATTACAATAACACAATTGATAAAAAAAAAAAAATTAGTTAATAAATAAAGGATGTCAAATATAGGTATGTCACATAGCGAATAAGTTAAATTAATTACAATAAAATAAAATAATTAAAACAATTTCAAAAGAACAGTTATATTAAATTAAATTAAATTGGAAACAAAAAGAAATCAAGTACAATAGAAAAAATTACAATAAATATTTCAAACATAAAAAAATTAAAAAAAATATCTATTCAAAGTCAAAAATTAAAAGAGACAAAAGGGTGTAGGCAGCTGATCACAGGTCAATACTGAGTATTTTGTTTTTAAATTTTGGTAGCCTGTCAAAGAAAACATCGATACCGCTGTCGATAGAGCAGGTTCTATTGTAGCAATCCAACATTCTATTTAGGGGAGCATGTCGACCCAGGTTTGTGCGACATGGTTTTGTTACAAATGTTCTAACAGAACGCTTAGATCGCAGATGAGAATGCCGAGGTACGTCTAGGTTGATTTTGTCAAGGAGATCTGGAGTTGATGTTAACCCGTTAGCAATTTTAAAAAGTGTTGTTAGATCGTTTAGATCTCTTCTTCGCTTCAATGAGTCCAACTTGAAGTAGCTTAGCCGGGCTGTGTAATCAGCTCGGTAAGGACAGTTATGGTCTTTAAAACGCAAGTGCCTGGTAAACTTTTTTTGAATGCGTTCAATCCTGTCTATGTGGATATTGTAGGTTGGACTCCAGACGGGAGAAGCATATTCAACAAGACTGCGCACATAAGTGTTATAAAGCACTTTCAAAGCCAGGGTCCCCTTAAACTCTTTGCCAACTCTACTAATAAATCCAATCATTTTCATTGCCTTTTTGATGATGTTATTTATGTGCGTAGTGAATGAGAGATCGCTACTAAGGACCACACCTAAATCCCGTATGCTTGTGACTTTTTGCAGTGATGTTCCACTGAGGGAGTAAGTTGATGGTAAGGGGTGTTTTTTCCGCGTGAATGTTATTTGATAGCATTTACTAGCATTCAGAGCCATCCCATTCACCACACACCAGTCCTGTAATGAGTTCAGATCGGATTGCAGCAGAGCGATGTCTTCCTGAGTTTTTATTGGGCGAAAGATTTTCAGGTCATCGGCAAACAAAGAACACCGGCTATGTTTGAAGCACTTTACTATGTCGTTTATGAACAAAACGAAGAGTATTGGCCCGGTATGGGAACCTTGGGGCACGCCGGAGGTTGCGATATACTCCGGAGATTGATAGCCGTTTACCACCACTCTTTGTGTCCGCTTGCGTAAATACGATCCAAACCACCCAAGCAGTGAACCGTGGATGCCGAAATCACACAGCTTTAGCAGCAGGATTTCATGGTCCACCTTATCGAAGGCGCTGCTGAAGTCAGTGTACAGAGCATCGATCTGCAGGCCAGAATCGACACACATACAGATCTCATCCACGTACGATACTAAATTGGTTACCGTGGATTTTTTGCTACAAAAACCATGCTGTTGAGTGGCTAGCGCAGTTTTTACATGGGATGTTAAGATAGGGCACATCATACGTTCAAATAACTTTGAGAAAATGGACAAAATAGAAATTGGTCTGTAGTTTTTCACATCAGCACTATCACCTTTTTTGAAAATTGGCACAACGTTGGCCTTTTTCCATTCTGATGGAAATGTAGATGTTTCCAGAGATTTATTAAAAATTAAGGTGAGAGGATATGCCAAGCCACGGGCACATTTTTTTATAAAGAGTGGGGGCAGCCCATCCGGACCAGCACCTTTAGTAGCATCGATTCTGTTTAGAGCTTTAAGAACTTCCCTCTCAGTAAAAGCAATTTTACTGAGAATGAGTTGAGGAAATACTTGGGTATTTGTTACTGCTCCATTTCTTCCGCTAGCAACAGAAAACGTAGACGAGAATTGCTTTGCGAAGAGTTGACATATTTCGTCGCCAGTTGTAGCCACTGTTTCGTTTAACGTCATTTCTGATGGTATAGAACTAGTTTTTGAATTTTTCGACTTTACAAACGACCAAAATGCTTTAGGGTTTGACCTGATGCTATTTTCAACACAGTAGACGTATTTTTTATAACAAATTTTAATTATCGACTTTGCTCTCTCGTCGAGCATTCTGTATTCGATCTCATCGCGCGGATTGCCGTATCTTTTAAAACGTTGTCTAAGCTTTTCTTTTTCATTGAGAATTTTCACTAAAGTTTTGGAGTACCATGGAGGAAAATTTTTGCTTACATTCTTAATTTTGGGAATATAGTTATTTATGATTTTTCGAACGATATCATAAAATACCTCTGTCATCACATCAACATTTAAACATGATTCCAGCTGCTCTTTCCAATGTATTTCTTTTAGTTTATTGTTGATAAGTTCGTAATCAGCTGCTTTAAAATTAAATTTAGTCATCGTTACATGTTTAAGTGGCACATACTTACATAAAGTAAAATCAATTTCTAAAGGGGGGTGGTGACAATCTTCTCTACAGATTGGTGAAGCAGACCTTGTGACTACCGCATATAGAATATTTGAAAGCACTAAGTCCAATGATCTATGATTAGAGTTTTTAATAACATTATATTGCGACATACTGTTTAAAGACATAAAATCAATTAGAGAATACCCTAGGTTATTATTATAATTTGACGGTGTAGAAGAGGTTGTGTTGGAGAGTTGTGGGTCCTGATTCCATTCGATGAAGCCGAGGTTAAAATCACCGACTACTATAATTTCTTCGCCAGTACTTTCATTAACACTCGTGAGTCTAGGTCATAGATGACAAAGACAAAGTCGACGATGGAGCGAGCTTACACAGAAGAAGCCATGCTGGTCCAGTGCGTGGTGGTAGGTTGCCATAGCCTTGTTTGTTTGTCGACAGGGTGCACCAAGTGTGTTGGGACCCCTTACACCCCCCCCCCCCCCC
>NDFZ01004776.1:60843-163226 GCA_002192655.3 Mamestra configurata
CCCCCCCCCCCCACACAACATAAAAGTGTAAACTCGTAACTAAAGTTTCAGCCACGTTTACAAGTTACGACCTCTGAAAAACTGAACGACGAAAATCTTAATAGGTATCAACAAATTATCCAGCGCTGTCCCGGCCAGAAACTTACAAACAATTAATTACCTACTATAAAACCTTCTAATTAATTGCTTCCCCCAATTTAATTTGTTTTCCCTCGTAAAAACAGGATTATCTAAACTTAACTTAAATACCTATTTAGGTATCTAATTAGATTCGGTGTTAGTTTGTGTATGAATAATAACATTAATTGGTTAGTTGGTAATTAATGGAATGGTTCGCACGTTAACGGTGATATAGCTCTTATTTAACTAGCTTTTTATAGTATTTTCGTCAAATCTGCGTGTGTAAATGTCTTATATGGACCTTCTAGTGACCTAAAAAGCCACACGTTATAAAGTGCATCTCGCGACTCAATCCCGAGAACCAAATGCGTTACGTGGAAGCTCCCAGCGACATACCAACTGCTGGACAAGATAATAATAATAATATAATAATAATATCTTGGGACAACTTACACACGGCCATCCGATCCCAAACTAGGCATAGCCTGTGCTATGGCAACCAGACAACTGATAAACATACTTATATATTTCTAAATACATACATATTATAGACAAATTACACCCAGACACAGAACAAATGATCATGCTCATCACACAAAGATTTGTCCTGGTTGGGAATCGAACCTACGACCTCCTGTTTAGCAGTCAGGGTCACTAACCACTCGACCAACAGGCCAGCCAGCAGATGTACGTGGCCTGAGGTAAGAGCTTTCCTTTTGGAGCCGGACTCTTGAGCGTTGCAGCCCATTCAATTCCATTCGGTGGCTGCTTCCAAATGTGCAGGTGCCTTCTTGACACACTTTTTTTTTAAGGTTTGCAAATCATCAAATGACTTCTTCCACCCTGGGTGGAGCAGAAGGGCTTGTCAGACTCTTACTGACTAAAACCCACCCGTGTTCCTTCTAGAGCCCTTTGCGTTCCAGGGCCGCGGTGACTCTTTCGAACAAATTCCGCAACTTCTTGACACACTTACAATAGAATATTTGACAGGATTTTATATACCTAGAACATTTCTCAAAACCTTAACAAAAGTCGAAGTAAAAAGACAAGTATAGCGTTTTAAGAGTCATGCTGGTACAAACCATCTTTTACGTGTGCTCTTTACGCTCGTGTTTCACCACAAAATCACATGATGGAAAGCGATGATTTGGTCGAAGATGAAGCACGCTTGCCTAGAAGTAACCTATTCAATCTTGACTTATAGACCCCCATGTTGTAGCTATCAGGAAACACAGATTTCCAACTCCTTAGCTGTAAGCAAACGAAAGTTTTCAAACACAGAGATTAGACAGGCCAACTGACCTTTACGACCCAGTAACTGGGTTACACGATACACGTTGGCAAGTCTGGTTGCCAGACTTTTTTAATTTTTCACTATACATCACCGTCAAGTTTATTGCCCATGTACTAGACTCATAAATGGCTATTCAAAGCTAACCCAAAACTGCCGCTGTAAACTAGACTCGTTTTGCTGACACATCTAGCACAAGAGACCCACCCCTCCCATCTGAACTAATATTGTAAAGAAGTAAAAATTGTTTGTTTGTTTTTTATTTTTATTTTATTTAATATGGGTTTGCTCTTGACTCTAGTCTAGGTCATAGATTTGATTTTTGATTGTTTGTACAAGACATACGGGTCGAACTTCAAGGTTAAGCAGCGGTTGCCGAGGATCACTCGTGTCTACCGGGATGCACGTTGCTCCAAGCTAGTGGTTCCGACTGTCATTTGTGGATCTTGTAAAGTCGTTACGGATAGCCAGGAAATCTTACACCAGTCTGACCAAGGGGATCGTGTTATCCAGTCACTGGGTTGAGAATAGGGTATTTGACTAAAAAAATCTAATTAGTCCGTCAGATAGATTTCCAAAAAATATTGGACACGTATTTTTTCTTTTGTCACGTAAACAAAAAATGAAGACGATACAGTGCGTTGAAAAGTGAGAAGTGCCCCCACTCCTTATCTTTGATGCGTTTTATCTTCGTAATTTTTTATTGATTTGATAAAATAAAAAAATACGTACCAATAATCGATAATCTAACTCACGGACTAAATAGAATCCTATTTTTGAACCCATGTAACATCCCTACTGTGGAGGTCGGATAGGCATTCGCTTTATCTATACTAAAATTATAAAGAGGTAAAGTTCGTGAGTTTGTGAGGTTGTAAGGGGTAATCTCTGGATCTACTGAACCAATTTTGAAAATTATTTATTTATTTATTAAAACTTTATGCACTAGTAAAAACACTGTACAAAGGCGGACTTAATGCCTTAGGCATTTTCTACCAGTCGACCTTAGGGTGGTGCAGAGACAACATGGCAGGTGCAACTTAAAGAAAAACTAAAAATAGAGAGAAGAAAAAAATAAAAAAACATTTATAAATACATAGATACATACATACACATAAATAAAGTTATTAAGAAAAAACGATTATGTTTGTATATGATAGCCACATTCATGAGAAACGCTATAGGTTATACGGGAACGCGAAATTCCTACGGGAACGGGAAAAAATGGGATATATCGCGGGCAACAGCTGGTAAAAAATATTGTGTTACATTCAACAAAGAGACGACCCCAACATAGTTGGGGGAAAGCTAGGCATATTGATTAATATGCTTGTGAAAGACTTGTTTTAATAAATACTTTCTAACTAGGTATATACACTAGAAATAAAAATAAAAACTCTTTACTAAATTAACCCTAAAATATGGCGTCAAAAAATTCATCCGCATCGCTGTCGACTCCGAGTTGCGGAATTTGTTCGAAAGAGTCACCACGGCCCTGGAACGCAAAGGGCTTTAGAAGGAACACGGATGGGTTTTAGTCCGTACGAGTCTCACACGCCCTACCGCTTCACCCAGAGCGGATGAAGTTATTTGATGATTTCCCATCCTTAAAAAAAAAATCGCTGTCGACTGGAAGTGTACCCAAAAGACTGGCAATGCTTATTCTTTGACCAAGGTAAATGCCAGCCCTTGGAAATAAACGTCTTGAGAGATCTTTAAACAAGTTATGCGCACTCGGACCCGAGAGTGAAAGAGAAATAATCTCAAGTTAGAAATACTCATACAGTTCCGAAAATAATTTCACTCACTGAGTGCATAAAGTTATTTTCTATGGCGGAAAATCTCGTTTTCTTAAAGAAAAAACTACGGTAGCAAAACCGCAAGAAAACACTAGTCTTCCGTATTTCTTTACGTCTCGCATTCTCCAGTGAATTCCCTTCGCTTAGATATTTACTTAGCACTTAATATTTTCTCAAAATGACCTAGATGTCTTGAATTCTTTTTAGGGATGGATGATTTAAAGTTCTGGCTTAGGACGACGTTTTAGGTTAGCTGAGCCAAATCTAGATTGTTTAAATATTAATTCTGTTGATTTAGGGTTGTTGAATTTACAAAGTGCTTTGTGTAATCTGGTTATTTTTTTTTTCATTGAGGGATTTGGTTAACAGGGTAGGCAGACGCTTCGATTGGCTAGGTTTAGCAATGCTTACCGAGGTCCGTCCGAATATGATGGGTGGGACTTTTCGTTGTGTTGTTGGCAACAGTACATAAGAAGCGGAATTTGTTCGAAAGAGTCACCGCGGCCCTGGAACGCAAAGATCTTTAGAAGGAACACGGATGGGTTTTAGTCAATAAGAGTCTGACACGCCCTTCCGCTCCATTTAGAGCGGAAGAAGTCATTTGATGATTTAATGAAAAATAAAAGCAGTTAAGGAAATTTTTATTTTCTCAAAAAGAACATACATTGTTCATTTCATTGTTATATGAGAAACTTGATCAACAACATCGATCCAGCCGTTGAGGCTCCTCCTGAACGGCTGGATCGATTTTTCTTCTGTACGTGTGTTGATTCACTGTCAACACACGTACAGAAGAATTATATACAAAGATAATGTTCATTCCATGATCAGCCACTTGGGCATACAAATTATTAAATAAAATATGAAAATATGATTTTAAAATTCTTTCGTAATTTCTTTCATAAGTAGGTGTTAAGTAATTGATATTAAATAAAACTTTGCTTGCTTTGTTTTGCGTTACTTGACTTTACACACACTATATCCTATACATTACCATATAACATAGTAACATAATGTATAAAACATGGCGGGAGAGTGCCGGCTCTCATCAAGACAGAGCTGCGGGTCTGGCCGCCAAATTTGCAGACTTTGTTATTCAGATTTGTAATAGCGGTATCAAAGGGACAGTGTTTGCCGACATCTGAGCTGCAGGGCTGCCTGTTGCGGAAGAAACGGGATTGACGATTGGTGTGAACGGAAATAGCTTTTTGGAATAAGGATGATCGGGCTTGGGAGTAATATTTTCATGTCTGTGGTTGTGCAGAAAGGAACTTTTCATTTTGCTAGTATTTTAATCATCATTCACAGCCCGACTTCGCCCACTGCTGAGCATACATAGGCCTCTCTTCTCTTGTGCCAATCCCCATGTTACTGTGCCAGTCTCATCCAGGTTCTACCCGCGATGTTACCCGCGTGCCGGTTTTTGAATAGTCCCAGCAAATCGTGAAGGAGTGAATCAGTAAGTCGAGATCTGCACCTACAGTATAATTTAACACTCCTAGTTTAGAACTCAATAAAACTGCTACTGAGACACTGAGTAAATATTGCACCCAAAAATATACAAGACTACAGACAGGGACACACAGAAAAATTTTGCGGCCCACATTCGGTGCGCGGACCTCTGGCTGGCTAAACATTCAAGTGAACCCCGATAGCTCATGCCGATTGGTCAACTAAGAAAGTCGTATTTATACCAATAAAACCAGTTCCAGTTGAGAAAACTGTTTCAACGGTATCTAGATATAAAACATACCGACTTTTGACCACATTTTCATTAGCAACTCAAGCTTAATAATTCAATAACTCGTACAGTTTTAAATTAGCTAAATGTTCGTGAAGCTTTGTTTCAGTTCAGTTCTCAATTAAGATAATTTTATCAAATTAAATTTCACTAACATGAAAATCATGTTGAATTAAGCAAAATTACCTCACTAACGTCGGCTCGTCGTTGGAGGAGCTCGTGGCTAAATAATAACAGCCGCACGGATCGATCTTCAAGGTTAAGCAACGCTTGCCGAGGTTGGTCTGTGGATGGGTGACCATCTTAACATACTGAGACTCCTCCGTGAGCACGTTAAGCCGTTGGTCCCGGCTGTCATTTGTAGATCTTTGGCAGTCGTTACGGATAGTCAAAGCCAGAAAATCTGACACCAGTCTTACGAGGAGGTCTGGTAGGCAGCCGCTCCACGTAAAATACTGGTATTCAGCTGAATCCGGTTTGACTGGAAGCCGACCCCAATATAGTTGGGAAAAGGCTAGGCAGATGATGACCTCACTAACGTCGGCTCCAACAAAAGCGAACCAAACTTTTCCAACACATTTCTGTTCATCCCACAAAAAATTACACGTTGCATTAAAATGCCTCCCAGCGTAATCGTATGAAAAAATTAATTAAACCCGTTTTTAATCAATCCACCGATCAGTTTTAATTAATTTTAAAATCCCTGGACGATGGCAACCCTGGGCGCCAGACGGCCTCAGGACTGGTTCAATTTTCTATTGAAAACTATCTGGTACAGTCGTCGAGATGAGTTAATGTTTGATAGAATTATTACAAAGATACTGTTGATTACTTTGTTATGTTGAGTTTTTATTTTTGACCTGACAACGTCTAATAAATCGATGAACGCCGGCTGGACGCACGAAAAAGGATGACTCATTGTAACGTTACGCTCCTTGTAACGTTACGCTCATTGTAACGTTACGCTCATTGTAACGTTACACTCATTGTAACGTTACGCTTATTGTAACGTTACGCTTATGGTAACGTTACGCTCATTATAACGTTACGTTCATTGTAACGTTACGCTCATTTCATCAATGTTTTGTAATGACGTTGTCACGTTAAACTATCGTCCGTACCGACTTTACAGACAGCCAATTTTTTTTTAGTTTGTTTAAGCTTTGGCATTTTTGCATAAGCGATTTTGCTCGAAATCTCGAATTCGTGTTGTCGTGGTGACATGTCAATTTTGGGAAATATTACACATTTTAGGGTTCCGTCCCCAAAGGGTAAAACGGGACCCTATTAGTAAGACTCCGCTGTCCGTTCGTCTGTCACCAGGCTGTATCTCATGAACCGTGATAGTTAGACAGTTGAAATTTTCACAGATGATGTATTTCTGTTGATGTTGCTACCAACACTGAAATCGCGAAAAAAAAATCGACTGCCATGTGCGCATAACTCGACAAAATATATCTACTGAACAGCTGGTTTTTTTTTCGCGAATTCGTGGTTGATCCCATAGTAAAAGTTGTTCATAATGATGAGTACAATGAGCCCTTCAGAGGTATTGGGTTTATTCTGTTACACGTTTTATACACCATCAAACAGGGTCAAGATCATACATTTTTTACGAAAACCTCCTCTTTTGATGTCGGTTAACAAAATAGATATTTTCGAACAAATAGTAGGTACTTATTTAACTAAACCTACACCAAACTTTCCACTACGTTCAAGTCAATCAAACAATCATTAATTTAAATCCAATTTAAATTTTATTCCATCAATTTATTTTCAACATTCGCGTCTGACTGTACTCCATTCAACCCGAAGCGTCGGGCACGAATTAAAATTAAATATAATTTAATTGAAACATTGCGATGCTGTGAACACATACTTGCATATTTTTCTCGCAGTTTAACCTATAAGGTTGTCGACTGCTTAACCGGGCTTGCCTGTGGTGGCCTTAATATAATATTAAAGCCTCCAGCCAGGGCTTATAAAAAACTTACAAACTAAGCTACTACACGCTAAGGGCACCCTGTGGGGTACGGGCCTTGGCTTAGGGCGTCGCTGGGGGGAGGACAGCTAGGGACGGGCTGGTGATAACTAGACTTGCATATTTTAACGAGAACACAGCTTTTATCCTTACTCTCAGCTACGACGGGGATCGGCAGAAGCATTGAAAGTAAAGTAATGTTGGAAATCAGTGTCTTTAAGACCCTGATTGATGGTATAGAAATAACACTTACACTGGAATAAATAATATCTAAACTTACACTAAACTTTTAAGCAAGTTAAAGACAATCAATCAATAATAAATTTTAATCCAATTCCAATATTATTCTATCCATTTACTTTCAACATTCGCGTCTGACTGTACTCCATTCAACCCGAGGCGTCGGGCGGGAATTAAAATTAAATGTAATATTATTGAAACATTGAGATGCTACGAACACTTATTTACGTGCATATTTTAACGAAAACACAGCGTTCTACTGTTGTCTCGCTCACACAAAGGGATGATGGTAATCATGTCCTACGTGTTGTTTGTCAATTAACAGGGTATTTATGTTGTGTTATTTGTAGAATGTAATTATAGAGGTTGACGACCTTATTAATGGGACAGACTAGTTGTGGAAGGCGTAGAATAAATTGGTGTTGAGAAAATAAATATAACATAAATATGAATTTATATAATAATATCTATATAATAATATCTTCGGACAACTCACACACGGTCTTCCGATCTCAAACTTGTCAGTCTGTGCTATGGCAACCAGACAACTGATAAACTTACTTATATTTCTAAATACATACATATTATAGACAAATTACACCCAGACACAGAACAAATGATCATGCTCATCAAACAAAGATTTGTCCTGGATGGGAATCGAACCCACGACCTCCGGTTTAGAAGTCAGGGTCCACCACTCGACCAACAGGCCAGTCAACCTCATGCAACCAATACCTAGCCGAGGAGCGTAACGGAATGAGCGAGCACTTCAGTGCCCCTGCCAATAATTGTTGACAGCACCGTGTGGTTTTAGTCAGTAAGAGTCTGAACGCCGACATCCACGTGACGAGACTTTCCAAACAATAAGAAAAGGTTACCCGAAACGTCAATCACGTCGCGACCAGCGCAGCTCAATCATCAGCCGCTCATTTTTTGTTAAAATGTCGAAGTAAAGGTTTGGGTGAAGTTATCACGAGGTGAGCTGTCAATCCATATAATCAAGATGGAATGACAGCTCACTTCGTGATCACGTGACATTTTGATTATATGGATTGACAGCTCACCTCGTGTCTTCACCCAAGCCTTCACTTCGATATTTTTACAGAATCGACCGGCTGGCTGAATTTGTTGTCAAGCGTTTCGGTATTTAATAAACCGGTCGGCGCTACCTCACGAGGAAGTTTCACGATGGTATCGTTCCGCCATTGTATTCTATAAACACTCTATGAACGTATCTCCACACGGCGATTCGACGAGTGACGTTGACAAGCAAAACGTCAAATCACGGCGATTCCCTAGCTCGTGGTGGTAGTACTATAATCATGAGCTTAACAACGTGCGTTGATACACAACCTCTTTATACTAAAGTAGGTATGACAGGATTGTATAAATACGAAAATAATAAAAGTAATACAATCTTTTTACCCACAAAAACATCTTGAAGACATGTCTCAACATCTCCGTCTTTACTAAAACGCCGTATGTTTCTGTGAACACAAGACAGCTCAGCCATTGTCTGTGTGTCTGCAGACACGGTAGGTGTTACCGTGTACCTACATGTTACTGGCT
Source organism: Mamestra configurata (assembly GCA_002192655.3). Classification (NCBI taxonomy): domain Eukaryota; kingdom Metazoa; phylum Arthropoda; class Insecta; order Lepidoptera; family Noctuidae; genus Mamestra; species Mamestra configurata. The sequence continues at coordinate 69,585 of NDFZ01004776.1, forward strand.
CATTATTTGCACTCATCGTACCGTGAATCGCGTCGCGACCGGGAGTTGACAACCTTTGGCTGTTGTTAGAAATGGTTTTATTTTCACTGACTCGGATGTGAAATTGTTAACTTATTATTACGATTTACATTTCTCAAAAATTAATGAAAAAACTAAGAGAGACTAAATAAAAGCGTATTAAAATCTACACTAATAATAAAGCTAAAGAATTTGTTTGAACGCGCTAATCTATGGAACTACCAGTCCGATTTGTTTTTTTTTTTTTTTGTATATTGTGGCCACTTTCAAGAGGAAGACTGTACGGGGACGGAAAAAAACGGAATATGCGCGTACTAAGTCGTGGGCGAAGTTCTAGTCTATGATAAACAGAGGCAGCACCACTATTCGCTGTGACATCACTCGCAAAGTGACGCCATAGTGAATTTGCATCATTCAGTAATGACGACGTTTTGAGTGACAAAGATAGAACAAAGCACTTCTCTTTAATACCGACTAGATTATTTTTGTCACAAATGGTACAATCTCAGTAACATGTTTTATATATTTTTTTGATAGTAGTCAAAGAGCCAATTAACATTTTATTTTGTTTCATTTTAATTTTATATTGTTTCCAACTAACAATTATAATAATAATAATAATAATATATCCTGGGACAACTCACACACGGTCAACCGATCCCAAACTAGGCAGAACCTGTGCAATGGCAACCAGACAACTGATAAACATACTTATATATTTCTAAATACATACATATTATAAGCAAATTACACCCAGACACAGAACAAATGATCATGCTCATCACACAAAGATTTGTCCTGGGTGGGAATCGAACCCACGACCTCCGGTCTAGCAGTCAGGGTCACTAACCACTCGACCAACAATCGCATCAAAGGATCATTAATCATCAGGGTCATCATTTTAACCACTTCGGGACAAAGGTCTCTCCAATATTTGCCACGTAACTCGATCGTCAGTTACTCTTATATAATTATTTTTACCAAATAATACACCAAAAACCAATAGTACTTACACCTACTACTGCCAACAGTATTGTCTTTCCTTTTCTTTTTAAAATCCATCCAAAGGTTGTCTTGAAAAGATCGCTTTTAGCGATAAGGCCGCCCATTGTGACACCCTATGTCATGTTTTCCTCATATATATTTTCTTTAACTTAAATGGTGTACATAGTAAAGAGTATCCTACTCTATTTTCCAGCCATCCTTTGAAGGTTTTCCTAGATTTTGCTTATCTGTGTGATTCTCATTACACGACTGTATAAAAAGGAGTGTAATTATTTATATTGTTCGGGAAAACAAACAGTTATACAAAACTCTTAATATTAGCCCAGCTAATCTTAAAAAATACAAAATAACAAAATAATGTGTGCCCCCACATTCTTCATGTTTTCATTACAACAAAATGGTTATGAGACTAATTGCACACCAGTAACACTAATAGTAAACACACACAAAAAAGTGTCAGTAATCAAAATTAAAAGGCATTTTTCTTACTAGAAACTAATGTTGTAATCATTGTTATTCTGTGTACACTTACTAATAATTTGTAACTTCATAGGAATCCCAAAGCTTCCTGCGGGACAGGCCTAGCCTAGTGCAGGAAGTCTTTGAAAATTCTTTTATGATTAATTTTTAAAGAAACTAAACACACAATAATTGTAACCTATATTTTCTTTTTAATAAATTTATTCTTATTCTTATTTATTCAAATTAGGCTGAGTGCCAGCAATTTTTGAACGTCAAAGTTCTACATAAAGACAGTCCCCCAAAACGCCCGCCCGTCACCACTTCCTAGTGTTTTAGCTGAATATTGTCTAGTATTATAAATAAGCTAATATTATAATGAAGGCAGAAGGCAGACTTTCGTACACAAAATCGTTTCACATAATTATGTAAATCTTTAAATAACACTGAAGATACTTTGCCTACACACGAGCTAGCAACATGCTAAGTCGGTTAAGAATAACATCCGTATAATTAGGTTTTAGTTTTCTGCGTAATCAAGCCCTAGGATATTGACATAAACTAGGCACAAACTCATACTCCAAACTTACGAAGAAGATCCGAACTGATGATCTAACCTACTTATAGCAGTTTAGCTAAGAGTTAAAATACTTCAATTTATGTACACAACGTATGTGTCTTTCTTTAAACAGGAAATAGGTTAGCTTCCTAAAAAAAATATTAATTCCGTCTTTCGTCCGAATTAAATTACCAAAAATATCTTGCATGTTTAATCTTGTACGTGTGCAGTGCGCTGAAATGTCGCGTAAAGTAACGCATTGGTGCACTTTTTACATAGAAGTGACGTCACAAGACCCCATTCCTATCTCCTCCCCAGCTCCAGTCTTAGATGCGTTTTATCGCTGTTAATTTTTATTGAGTTGATAAAGCAAAAAATACGTGCCCAATATTTTTTGAACGAGACTAAATATGATTATTTATCCAGGGAACATCCTTATTCCTTGTATTAGGAGACTCTAAAACTAGAATTATATATTATTTTAAACTGTACGTGTTGACGTTCAAAAGCTCTTTTAAATGTTCTAATTGAAATTAATGAATAGACTTTGACTTTGATTCCGCTCAAAGAGTTTAATTTCCGACTTCGCCAACAGTTGTCAGCCCCTGACACGAGGTATACGACTCGTATCTGTACCTGACACTCGTGACATTGTCAGAACATCTCGCAGCTCGCAATATGACCCGCTTGTCATCTCACATGAAAACTAATCCCTGAAAATGATAGGGTTCTACTGTGGACCAAGAAATGTAAGTATTAAAGGTAATTGAAACTCTAACAGATTATTAATAGCTACTTGGTTTCAGAATTCAGCCCTTTTACTTGGTGTCGGAATCAGATTTTCAAGGTCAAAATCAAAATCAAAAGTCATTTATTCAAATTACGCTGAGTGCCAGCACTTTTTGAACGTCAAAGTTCTACATAAAGACAGTCCCCCAAAACGCCCGCCCGTCACCACTTCCTAGTGTTATAGCTGGGAAGAAGAAGTGGCGCAACAAACTCCCCAGCAGCACAAAAGTTTAAAAACAACCCTTAAAAATACCGGCCTTGAATGAAGCAAGATAACATGAGTTCCTAGCAAAAAGGTAAATATGCTCATTCATCAAATCACTGAGCCATTTTGCCACAAGCTCAATTCACAACTAGCAGATTCTTCAGAATTCTTCGAATTTTGCTGATCTGTTGTATATTAGGTGCAAAAAAAATATCTTTTTTTTTGTTTATAAGGCGAAGCTAATAATAAACAGACACTTTCGTCCGTAAATTCACGATTCAATGGTCCATCAGGAGATCAGGACTTCCCAGAAATGAGAAGATTAAGCATTCTACTAGATCTCAATTGACAGCCGATTGTGACCACTTCCCATACTGGGCTGTATTCTTTTAATTACCTTGAAAATACCATTACTGTGATAACAGAATTTAAAAAAAAACGATAATTTTAGTATCGTTACTGATTTTATTATATTACTTCCACATTTCAACATGGGTATGTACTATGTACCATTTAAGTATCCAAACAAAACACCTAGACGTAGATTGTTACCGAAAAACTCCAAATCCCAAGTGGCACTCTCAACTCGCTGGCACCATCGGAGTGAAACAAGGGAGCCATGAATCAGGGCGTGTCGACACCAACGAAAATAAAACATCTTGTTTCAAAGATAAGCCAATACTTTTTACTTACGATGTCAAGTTAGGTAAACAATGCGTTCGGAAACACTAAATGTGTTTGGTTTGGCAAAGACCGACAGCGACATAAAAATGGAGGTAATTCTTGGGAATTTTGGAGGATTTTAAAGTAAAAATCTTTCCGAAAAATACTACTTGGATTTCTATGCGGAAAGTGTACTTGAAACTTTTGATGCATCGGTTCACTTAATCATCTTCTTGAAAAGCTTTTTCCATTGTTGTATTTATTATCATGTGGGTATTGAGCTTTGGAGCAAGTTTCCATAGTTCGACAACGGAAAAGCCTCATATGTTGAATGTTGTACATCAAAATATGCAAGGTCTGTCCGGCAAAGAACTAGAGTTAAGTTTATTTATAGAAAATTATGATGTTCAGGTTTTATGTCTAACTGAACATTGGTTGAAAGAGCATGAAGTAGCTTTTTTAAATAATGATTACTTTACCGTACAAAGTGCGTTTGTAAGAAAAAGTGCCATTCGCGGTGGATCATTAGTCCTTGTTTCAAACAAGTTGAAATGTAAACAACGTTTAGATTTAGTTAATCATTCTATCGAGCGCACTGTGGAGTTGTCTTGTGTTGAACTCGAGCGATACATTATAATTTGTGTTTATCGACCGCCCTCTGGTGATTTTGGTCTTTTCGAATCTGTAATGGAGGATTTACTTAATAAGTTAAAGTCAAGTAGTAAAAGTATAATTTTATGTGGAGATTTTAATGTTAATATTTTAGATGTTACTCCACTAAGTATTCGGCTTCTCAATCTGTTTAGGTCTTATAATTTAGTTAACTTGTTTTTTGAACCTACTAGAATCACGGCATCTTCATCTACTTGTCTTGATAATATTTTTAGCAATTGTGATTCTGAAAATAAATTTGTGTTAAGTGACCTAACGTCTGACCACTGTGGACTACTAGTTAGCTTCCCTATGCCACTAAATAAAAAGCCAAATAAAATAGTATACCGGCCTTATACATCTAGTCGTTGCAATAAGTTTAAGCATAATGTATCTAAAAAACTTACACCATCTATAGTAAAACATGAACATCCTAATGATATCTATGGAGCCCTTTTTGATGTTGTGCAGAATGAGTACCAAGCTACATTTAAGTCAAAAACTTTAAACACTATGGGTACCTCCATTGCCTTCAACCAATGGGCTACACCAGGTATTTATAAAAGCAAAGCGAGACTATATGAGTTTATGGGTTAAAAAAATATAAGTTTGATACTCCTTTACTAGAGTATGTTAGAAATTATTCTAAATTATTTAAAAAGATTTGTGCTACTGCTAAATCTAAATTTTTAAGTGACACAATTAAAAATTCTAAAAATAAAGTAAAAGCGACTTGGAAAATTATTAACAATGAAACGGGCAAGTCGGTTAAACAAGAAAATCAAGTAGAGATTATTGTTGACAACAAATTAATAAGTAAAGCAACTGACGTAGCTCAGGCATTTAATGATTTTTTTGCTAATATACCTATAACTACGACTCGCTCCTTAAGTTCGTCCTCGTCTAATGCTGAAAACCTTTTACATAGTAGTGTGCCTAAATGTAGTCAATTATTTCGTTTCGAGCACGTAACACCAAGTGATGTAGTTAATGTTTTCAACACACTTAAGTCAAAAAACACAGGTGATTATTGGGGCATTTCCATTAAACTTTTGAGTAACATAATAGACATCGTAGCCCCTTACCTTGCTGTTACTTTTAATAAATGCGTGGATTTAGGAACTTTTCCTGATCTCATGAAAAGTAGTAAAGTCATACCTTTATTTAAATCTGGTAATAAAAATGATATAGGAAACTTCCGGCCTATTTCTATCTTACCTGCATTTAGCAAAATATTTGAAAAGTTAATACTCAAGCAATTGCTAAGACATTTTAATCTAAATAGCCTCCTCCATAATGAACAGTATGGATTTACAAAAGGTCGTTCAACCACAGATGCAGGTGTTGCTCTCCTGAAACACATATTTAACGCATGGGAGAACTCGCAAAATGCAATTGGAGTTTTCTGTGATCTCTCCAAGGCCTTTGATTGCGTACACCATGATACGCTTTTGCGTAAACTGCGTCATTATGGTCTCCAAAAGGAAGCTCTTAACGTAGTTGATTCATATTTGCATAATAGGTTTCAATGTGTAGATATCAATGGTGTGAAGTCCTCCGGGCTACCAGTTCATTTAGGTGTGCCTCAAGGTTCTATACTGGGTCCATTCTTGTTTCTGGTGTATATAAATGATTTACCATTTTTCTTAAAGGGTATCTGTGATGTAGTTCTCTTTGCAGATGATACCTCTCTTGTCTTTAAAGTAGATAGAAATAGACAAGATTTTGATGACGTAAACAGTGCTCTCTCCATGGTTACGGATTGGTTTACGACAAATAACCTAGTTCTTAATGCTAAGAAAACAAAATGTATCAAGTTTGCCTTACCTAATGTTAATAATCTAGGACCGAATATCATCTTAAACAAAGAGATGCTTGAAACTGTGGACTCAGCAGTATTCTTGGGAATAACTGTTGATTCCAAACTACAATGGGGCCCGCATATATCAAGCCTGTCAGGAAGGCTCAGCTCGGCTGCCTACGCCGTCAGGAAAGTAAGACAATACACTGACGTTTACACAGCTCGGTTAGTCTATTTTAGTTATTTCCATAGCGTTATGTCTTACGGTATCCTATTATGGGGAAGAGCTGCAGACATACAAAATATATTTGTGTTACAAAAACGGGCTGTTCGAGCAATATATCAGCTGGGGTCAAGAGTTTCCTTAAGAGAACTTTTCAAAGATATTGGAATTCTCACGGTAGCATCTCAATTTATTTTTGCAAACATATTATATATTAGGCAAAATATACATTTATACACTAAAACCAGTGATATACATAACTTTAACACTAGAAACAAGCACAAATTACATGCACCATCCCATCGTCTTCGAAGGGTCCAAGGCTCATTTGTGGGGCTCGGTATCCGTTTTTACAATAAGCTACCTCTTTCTTATCTTGAGCTGCCTTTTAACTCGTTTAAAGCTAAAGTTAAATCTAACCTTTGTTCGAAGGCATACTATTCAATCAATGATTATTTAGACGATGATAATAGTTGGTCGCAGTGTTGAACGCAAGACATACTTCGTTTTTAATGTTCTTTCATAGTTAGCTTATGACATATGAGTTCATATATTTGTTAATTTATATGTCCGTAGAGGTCAATTATTTTTTTTTTTTTTTTTTTGTATTGACTTGATACTCTCATAACAATGTTTTATAATGAGTGTATTGCAACATGTGATTAACTAGTGACTTCGACAGTTGTATGATTTTATTCTATCCTGAGCAACCGGCAGCAAGTTCGTCATGCTCCCTTAGATTTTACTGCTTGCGGTAGCGTCGGGGGTCGGGTTACCTCTTTCCCTCAAATATGGCGAGGGGGGTAATGGCTGATCTTTGCGTTATGCTCGTGAACGGGTGCTGCTTGTGGTGAAAGGTCGTCTTGTTAGCCATGGATTTTACTATTGTTATAACGATTATATGCTTAATGTTTAATTTTGATGGCCCTGGTTTATCACTTGTGGCGTCGAGTCACAGATCTTTTTATTAAATTCTACCCTCTGTACGTGTAAGCGGGCACACCCTTCATGTCTGGAGGCTTATTTAGTTTGATTTGATATTGTTTTTATGCTTGAGTTTGTCTGTTTATGCTGGCATAATGGAGTGTGCTAGCTTACAAGTAGCGAATTATTAAGTTTTATGTTTTTACGTGTTACCTTTGTTGTATTGTTTTCTTTGTAAGAATACTGACTACTTACATACCTTTGTATAAGTGATAGTTCTTATAACTCAACAGACAGATGTTTTGCTGGGGAGTTTGTTGCGCCACTTCTTCTTCCCGGCTAAAACACTAGGAAGTGGTGACGGGCGGGCGTTTTGGGGGACTGTCTTTATGTAGAACTTTGACGTTCAAAAAGTGCTGGCACTCAGCCTAATTTGAATAAATGACTTTTGAATTTTGAGTTCAATGCTTATTCTTTAATACGATATTATTAAGTTTTCATTTGTCATGTTATTGCAATTTATTTTACATTGTATGGTACCATTACTTTTTTAGTATTTATTCTTATTTATGTGTGCTATTTGGATGTTAATCTCGCAATAAACAATTTAATTTCATTTTATGTTGATCTTGCCGAGGTTGGTCTGTGGATGGGTGACCATCTTAAAATACCGAGACCCCTCCGTGCCTCGGAAAGCACGTTAAGCCGTTGGCCCCGTTTGTCATTTGTAGATCTTTGGCAGTCGTTACGGATGGTCAGAAGCCAGAAAATCTGACACCAGTCTTTCCAAGGTGTACCGTGTTACCCAGTTAATGGGTTGTGGAAGTCTGGTAGGCAGCCGCTCCACGTAAAATACTGGTATTCAGCTGAATCCAGTTTGACTGGAAGTCGACCCCAATATAATTGGGGAAAGGCTAGGCAGATGATGATTTCATTTCATTATGTTACTGTGCCATAGTGGATTTTACAATTATCTTATATAAAAAATGTTTATTCACAAAAATATATAGTTGTGGATAAATCTGTACAAAAACAAGTTTTTAACCCTGCCTCTTAAACTAGGATAAACCTGTATTTTAAGAGACAGTGTTCGCCCAATTGCTCCTTGTTCCCGACGTCACATCGGACCACACACGGCGACATGGCCGTGTGCGCCCCACCGCGGTTAACGTCGTCGGACCGCCGCGGCAGCCACTCACTCGCCGACGCCTTTGACGTGCGCACATATCGGTCATCTTTATAACCAGCATCTACCTATACTAATACAGTCGTTTCAAGCATCGAAGTAGTTTTACTCAATAGCCAAGACCACCAGCAGCACACCTGGAGCTTGACACTCAACACTAATAAATAAATATGATTTAAGACAACAAGTGAAAGGTGTTGAATTTACTCTTATATATCTGTTTTTATTAATAGATATGTTAAATGATGTAATTAACTGTGTATGTGTGTGTTAGGCGTATGAAGTGTGAGTGTGAGTGCATGTTTGGGTTAATGGGTGCATAATGAGAGCGTGTGATTGTGAGCAATAATAGCTTATAGCTTTAATCCTTTTGTGAACACGATTGCAGCACAGCTCTCTCAAAAAAACCAGAATCAACAGAGTCGACCTTCAGTATAGCGCCGAGGCAATGAAGGTCGTGGAGTCCCTGAAAAACGACTCAACTGAGGAAATTTTAACAAACGACTTTATGTTCCAGTATTTTTTTATTTTTTTTAGTCTACTGACATAGGGATGACTGACAAAGTCGACGATGGAGCGAGCTTACCCAGAAGAAGCCTGTTCACTCTAATTTTGAAGAGATTAGGGTTGTATGCGTACGGAAACACAGACGCAGGCAGAGAGTTCCAGTCTTTTGCTGTGCGCATTATAAAATACGTTTGGAAACGTTAAGTGCGAATTGGTGGAATAGCAACAAGGTAGGGATGGTAACTTGCAGTGCGTCTAGATGTCCACTCTGGACACTCTCCCCGAAGAACAATCTGAAGAAGACCTTTTGATATACCGAGGAGAAGAGATTTTGATATACCGAGTTAAAAAATGTAAACAAATAATTTCAAACCAGGCCAGTTCAAACTCTGAAACCGATGGCATCAGCAAGAAATATTCCAATGCCTTCGAGAATTACTGCGCCTCAAAACTTGCAACACAACCTTACTACACCGCCCTAAAAAATGCGCCACCTCCTTTAATACCTTAGCAATAAGGTCTATATTGAAGATTTTAAACTGCAATAGTAAGTAAGTTGTGTCTATTCAAAGAAATAGGAACCACTTGTCATTTCTCGACGCGTTGGTAATAAATACAAGCCTGTCACCTAGCGCCATCTGTCTTGCTAAACTCTTTGTTTTTTTATTATTATTGTTTACGTTTCTAGGCCGTCGATAAATAATAGCGGTATCTAAGTTTTCTTGAATGCTCGTCTCTCTTTTGCAGAGTTATATTGAACAACAGCAGGTGCAGCTTGAAGAATATTGCGATGGGATTGGAGTCGTTTACTTTGAAGTAGCTTTATCGTGTGTTGGTGTTTTATGAACGATATTTATTTTGTTTATAGTTGCATTTAAAGAACAGCTGGGACCTGTGCACACCACGATAATTATGTGTGCCATAGACAACTCTTCTTAACTGATTTGTAAAAATGTGAGTACCATTTACTTAAATTTAATTAAAAAATGAATAAGTTTACCTCTGCTGGTAATACTTTGTTCCTATAAGTAGCATATTCAGGGTGCATCATCCTCACATAATATTAAATTAATTTTTGTATAAGTACCAAATCTTGTAAAACCATTTTTTGAAAAGAGTAACTATGGAGTTTCTCGTCCGTTCTTCTCCATAAGAATCTACCTTTCCGAATGGACAGTAGAGTCACTTTATTAATGTAATACTATTATTTTACTGAACTGTAAATGATGACGTTCAAAAGTGCCGTTTAATGGCCTAATTGAAATAAACTTTTTGACTTTGACTTTGATTGGCGAAGGGTTCGATGCGCGTTTATGGAAAATAATTCGATTACGATATGTATGTGTCACCGGAAAATTGCAAACGATGTAAGATTGTAAAATATCGCGTGACATTTACATAAAACATGCGATACAATTCTGGGGTTGGTTGAAAAATTCGGTACATAACAAGTTACAAATATTTGTGCAGAGGGCATTGTGAGCAGGGCACATTGCACGCAGAATGGATGCTCGATGTGGTAACCGGTTTTGGAGAAGAATCCTCGAACTTTGGAAGGCCTCCCAGAAGGTTGACCGATGTTCTGAAGATGTCTGCGAGAATCCGCTGTACCTATGCGTGACACACAGGACCTGTTGATGCGGCGACTATTGGGAGAAGTCTATTAGATGACTAGCAGTAGACTTACGATGGCTTAAATGATGATGAATTAAAGAAGAAATTACAAAAACCTCAAGATATTTGAAACATGACTTTTATTATATTGTTTAGAAATACTGACATAATATAAAATCTCTGTATATGACACATGATTTCATAAGGAACAGTAGATGTGCCGTCTCATTCAGTATTCATGAAAACGAGTCGGTTGTCGACTCACTAAAATATATTATAGTGTCAAGTGTCCCTCTCTAGATGACTTGCAAATTGTCTTTGAGCAAGCTTCTAAATTACAAAGCCGTGTTACTGAGTCGGTTAGGCTATTTTACCTTTAGCGATTGGGAGCAATCTTTAAATGGGAGGACCCTTCGACCAGACGGCTGTTGTGTCTGGTGGGCAACTGACCGATAGTTGATATTCAGACTGTTGTATGTGTTCAAATCGCACGGAGAACTTTGCTTGCGCGATGCAGGTTTTCTTTGGTAGTACGTCATTGACAGGATAGATGGCGTTGCGGTTCTTTTTGTTGCCGTATAAATTTTGCTTCTTAGTTTTTCATGTGGCGACATTGATGTCGCTACAGGTAAAATAACCTAATTATTGATTTTTTATCAAAAAACTGCTTGAACAAATACTTATTTGAAAGATGTTACTAAAATTATAATAGTACGATGAGTGAAATATAAATTAAATCGGTGGAAAATAGAGAAGTTTCTTCACGCTTTTGAATTTATTCAGCCGGTCGATTCCATAAACATGTTGAAGTGAAGGTTTGGGTGAAGTGATTACGAGGTGAGCTGTCAATCCATATAATCAAGATGTCACGTGATCACGAAGTAAGCTGTCAATCCATCTTGATTACATGGATTGACAGCTCACCTCGTGACCTTCTTCTTTTCTTATTCATATTTTATTGTCTCGTAGGTCTGTGGCCTCGTTTATTGCTTCGATGGAGGCGTTGTTTAAATTTTATCCTTGTCACGCAAAACGTCTTTTGTATTGGATGCGCGAATGACGACTCAACTCCTTTTATTGAGAAGGAAAAGGAGTTCATGTATGGATACATTGATCCGATTTCAAAACCGCAGTGTGAAATGACGGTTCTTGCAGCATTGGCCACGGAAACGAAGCCGCAAGTAAAAACTAGTTTCCCAATAAACTAATCTGAAATCCCTTGGGTCCATAGGTACCCTGGAACAAAACTAGTAAACTAGACAACCTTCTCTTAAAATAGAAAACAAAATATTTAAATTACATCAAGATCGACCGACCGAAAATCTGCAAACTTAACAGACATGAAATACAACTTTACCAAAACAAACAGCTTCGTCCGATGCCACAATAAGTATACAAATTCAGTTAAAGTTACAGTGAACGTAAAACAACATTGTTTGTGTTGGCAAGGCGAGTGATGCCGGGGCGCAGTCGAGAGTATTGGCCACGCCGCGTCGCTACGCTGCTACGAGGCTACAACGCTACGCTGCTACGAGGCTACAACGCTACTCTGCTACGAGGCTACAACGCTACGCTGCTACGAGGCCACGGGCTACGAATGTCTGGACAAACTCATTTGTAGCTACTTCGTATATAGTATGTGGGGTTATGTATTTCGAGAATGGGATTTAAATCATTCTTTCTTAACGTGTTATTTACATACTATACTATGATCATACCCTACCTGAACCTAACGTGAATGGTGTGACGGAAGCTAACCTCGCTTGCTTCGCTCGCTCACTCTAGCTCCCGCCATCCCATTCGAACCCTATCCGTGTCAGGTCGCTCTAAGTTCCCTTAAACCTCAGCCACATCATGAAATGGCCTTTTTTCTTCAGCTGGCACATTATTATTATCGGAATAATTGTCCACCGCCATGATTCTTGCACGTTCTTCTCCATAGAGATCTACGCTTTCGAACGTGCAAATAGCTTCATGTTTTTGACGGACTGACTTTGACAATTCAAAAGTACCTGATAATGCATCGAAGTCAAAGTCAAAGTCAAAGCATTTGCTTTGACTTTTTTTGAGTCATTCATTGATCTGGCCAGACCATATCATGATGAGGTCAGCGGATATTTTCCATTTCATGAAATACAACCATTAAATGAAATGGTCGGCCACATTATGAAGTGATCAATTCTATGATATGGCCACGACATATCCACAAATCATCCCGACACAGTGATTTAAACCTAGCTTAACTTTGAAGTTTTTGCGACGTTTAACGTTTGTCCTTATTGAAGTTTTATATAGCCGAAAGAAAAACGTGCTAGAAAAACTCAAGTCAATCAAATAATCCCAAGTATCAAAACATCTCACTCGGGCTAAGTAATCTCAGTAAAGGCCTGTTCAGACTTACGCTATTTGTAGCAAAACTTACTACGCAAAAAGATACCGTCTATCTGCGGTAGACTCAAAGACTCAAAGCATTTATTTCAATTAGACAATTTACAGGCACTTTTGAATTGTCAAGGTCGGTCGGTCAAAAAGATGAAGCTCTTCGCACGTTCCAAAGCGTAGATTTTTATGGAGAAGAACGTGAAAGAAACTCCACGGACACTCTTTTAAAAATAATCTTTTTTTCCAAAGTTATGGTTATATCATTCCTGATGATATTATACATATATGTGAGAACGATGCAAAAGACGTGCAGGATAAAAGCGTCCGGAGTGAAAAGAACAATTCAAAGAAACAATTAAAATAAACCGTGGCCGCCGAGAAATTACCAGTCCATGCTGACAGCGCCCATTCACGAACATGACGCATGCGCAAGCACCATTCGGCTCAACCATTTTCAAGGGAGCGAAACGATCCAACGCATGCACTACCATCAGCCGATTTGGCCAGTAGGTATGGCGATACTAAGCGTTACCGCAGTCGATAACCTTTTTAACCCAAAGGTTGACTGGTAGAGATGCCTTGATGAATTAAGTCCGCCCATGTACCAGTATTGTACATAAAGTTTAAATAAATAAATAATGGCAACGCGCTGCTACTCGTATGCTGCAAATTTATTGTGAACTTGAGGAGGGCAAGTGGAAGCATGGCGGACAGCTCCTCAGGTATTAAGATGCGATGAAGCGTCACTTTAAAAAATGCGACTTGGAGCCGTCTCGTTGGGAGCAGCAAGCCGCTCAAAGACTTGAATGGAGGACTTTGGTTTAAACTAAGGTTCGTGATTTTGAATTGCAGCGGCGCCTTCAGCTTGATGTCAAGCGTGAACAATTGAAAGCCCGACCACCTGCGGCAATTGGCTATAATTATATAGATGTTGTGGTCACGTGCCCGCACTGTGCGAGGATCTTTGCAAAGAAGATTATTGACATAAGCCACATGCTCACGAACGACAATTACAAGTCGCCTTGGCCGAAATTGGGTATCATTATACTGCAAATAGTCATATATTTAACCATTTATTTTTGACGTGACAACGTCTAATAAATCGATGAACGCCGGCTGCACGCACGAAAAAGGATGACTCATTGTAACGTTACGCTCATTGTAACGTTACGATCATTTCATCAATGCTTTGTTATGACGTTGTCACGTTAAACTATCGTCCGTAGATCGACTTTACAGACAACGATTTTTTTTTAATTATGTTTCAGCAAGATTACATAATACCACAAGGGCAAGGGTATGAATTCATTCCATACAAATAATTGAAATGTTAAAATAATTTAATTATTTCGTTTGGCAGCATTGTAGGTATTGTCAGGAGGAACTCCTTGGCTACAGGTTTCTGGCAGACAAGGAAGCGTCTGGTAAAAGAAAAAGAGGATTTGAATTAGGAATATGAAAATATGATTTGTTTTTATATGAGACTTGGCGACTCCTGTACCAGCGATCGTCTAAGGATCTGCTTGGAACGAGCGCTAAAGCTAGAGCCCTCCTGTCCCTTACACGACCGGTCTTCCTTCTTCAGTAACCTCTTATCCCTTGATATTCCTTTTCCTACGTCAATACTGTCTTTACTTTGTACAAATAGTTTTCCTGTATATAAATGTATAGTTTCATTCATCACCTTAAATAATATTAAGTTGTAATTATTCGTCATTGTAATTTGCTCATCCATCATAAATCTGATGCTATGTCCTGTCTTATCCCAAATTCCGTTAAAATAAAATAGTATTATGTTTTTATTAAGTTCCTTACCTTTATAAACTAAACGTGACATTTGCTAAATGCACAAACCGTGCGAAGACAAAGAAGAAAAAAAAAAAAAAGCTATAGCCAAATATATTATGAAGTTTAAATCTCAAACGTGGTTTTATTTATTATAATAATATTAAGTAGCACTACCGTGAGACCGCTAGTGAAACCAGATTATGTAGATTAGCAGTACCTAACCTTTTTATTTAATGTTTATTTTTAGTAGATAAATGCCATTATTAAATTGTTGAAAAAATTTAAAGTAAGATCGACAAACATTTTATCTGCGTAATTCGCCGTCTCCTATATCCAAACCTTTGGGTAGGGGCGCTCGAAAAAAACAAAACTTTTATTGCTGGTCACAAGTTGCGACACAGATAGATTGCGTGCGGGCTACCCAGCAGATAAATTATAAGATTACCTACTTTATCTATTATTCTATTAATTTGACCTCCTTCAGGGACCAGATAACTTTGTTGTTTGGTCAGTTGGGACTTTGGAACGATGGAGGTCGAAACTTTGTAATTATTCGGTGTAATTAAAACCGCAATTGGAATTGGTAGACTGGCCTCTGATTGCGATTTATGTTAACGTAGGTAAAGTAAAAAAATAAATGAAATAAAAATAGAAAAGCCTTATAACCTTCTAAAAATACATAAAACTAATATCATGCTTACTCTTAACCTTTTGAACGTTATTTTCACGTATACCTGACAAGCAAACGCGTGCCCTGTACGCCAAACGTCACAAATATGTGACAAAATGAACGGCGAATTGTTGCTTCACCGTATGCTCCACCGTGTCCTCCGGGCGATCATCACAGTGCTGACACCCGGGCGTGTCCTTCCACTTAATCCGAAACAGGTACCTCCCGAAACAGCCGTGTCCGGTAAGTACCTGCGTCAGGCGGAAAGTGAGGACCTTCTCAACATTTGCTGGACGTCAGACATCCAGTGCTGATTTTCAATTGGCATCCTGCAGTGACACGGATGGAGGTAAATACAATAAACAAAATACTGATAAGTTATGTTAGTAAATTTATTTATTAAATACATAATGTACAACTATTTACAACTAGTTAGTAATAGGTTACTTCTATGTTTACCTGGTAAATTGAAATTAAGTTTGAACACAAACATTCATACCTTATTTGACCAGTACGATTGTATGGACTTTAAAAGAGACTTTGACCTGTGAGTTTGTTTCGGTGTTCTTCTCAGGGTAGTCAGCTAGGAAACACCGGCCTCATCTAGGTTAAAATTACCCAAAAGGATTGACGTGTAAAAGTGTTGTGTTTAACCTACTTACAAAATAAATATAATTTATCTTTTTTTTTATAACTTCGCCCCACACTAAGAATTTCTCCTGTATCGTGGGTGCGTTTACAAACATATAAACTCACATACACAAACAGCCAGACCCGGAACAACTATCTGTAGGCCATACAAATATTTGTTCCGTGCGGGGATCGAACAGGCAATCATCATTATCATTTACCCCCGAAATGTTAAGCATTCATATAATCTACCTCTAGACGACCCACTTTTGCCTGTAAGGTTTTATTTTCATAAAATGAAATACCTATGAACTAAAAACTGTTTTCTCTGTATTCATGAATATTCATTACAATATTGTTGAGACTGTAATATAAAATCTGAGTTGGCAATAAAACGGGGAAAAGTTATGAATATAAAGCTCAGCTGATAAAATTAATACTTTGCCGTGTTTTACTAAGCTTATGAAAAACTTTACATGCTGTGAGCGAAGCGGGGTTTAATTATTTTGCATTATAATTTATTTTAAGTCATCACAGTATAAAATGAGTAGTTAACTTTTTTTATTAATTAATTAGTAGAATTTAAACAGGATCAGATAAATGTAATGACACGGTGGAGCATACGGTGAAGGTCTGCTTGGCCGTATCCTCGTCGAGGCGATCAGCCCTGGTTTAATCCATGGTCCAGAGTGAGGAGGTTTGGGAAGCGGTCACCTCCGTCTGCGAAGCATTAATGCTAGCGAAGGAGGAGGCGGGCCGCGAGAGGGAAAGACCATTCCTTCGCCCCAACCGCCACAACAGAAGAAGACGCCCCGGGCGTCGGGAGTCGCAGGGCGATCCCCGGCCACCGTAGGCGCGGGCACTGCAGATGGCAAGCGTTGGGTGGCTCGCTGTCCGATCACCACCAGGCCCGGGTCGATGGCGCGTTGTGGTCCATGCGCGCCTCAAAGGCATGTCGGCATAGGAGACGGGGCCCGCTAGGTCCAGAGCTTGCCAGGGTTGCAGTATTTGTTCGAAAGAGTCACCGCGACCCTGGAACGCAAAGGGCTGCAGAAAGAACACCGCGGACGTCCTGGAACATTTGAAAGAGCAAGGATGGGTTTTAGTCAGTAAGAGTGTGACACCCTCCAGCTCCGCCCAGAGCGGGAGAAGTAATTTAAAAAAAAAACATCTTCAATAAAAGGATAGCTATTGTCGAATTGTTTGGAATTCACAACATGACAACTATCTCAAACTTTTTGGATTTTTGCTGCGAGTTCGGTATGAAAGGGGCCAACTTTCAAAAACTTAAGTAGTCATAAAGTTGATTTGGTTTGCTAACTACATACATTACCGATTCTTCACCTATCTATCAGGCCTTATAGATAGGTGAAGAATCGGTTATGTACCATGTATGTATGCACTATACCAACGTGGTTAGACTGTGCCCAATCTAACCACATTGGTTTACTGGTCGCTGGTTCTACTGCTGAACGAGAGACCTTGATTTCGATTTTTGGGCAGAGCAAAGTGTAATAGGGTCTACTTTTCACTTGGAATCTCTCAGTTGCAGTCCAAAATCTGGCATTATCACCCCATTATTAAGATTCTGATGAAAAAATCTGTCACATACGCTTTGTAAGTATTATTGTGCTACTTAAGAAAAAAAAGGGAGAACAAAATCATTACGAGAAAACGTCTGTTACCTTTCAAAATGTTTCATTACGGATGTAATTAAAAGTCAAAATGGCCGGGCGTCCTTTTAATTTAGCTCTCAGACTCCCAAAGGGGACAATGGACAAAGGAAATAAACAATTTTCTCATAAAAAATATAGGTACATTTTCTTTTTAATATTTTTTTCTCCCATTGTGCTTGACTGCCCCTGTTATTTTGGCCAGAACTTTTTGTTTCAGATGTTTTGAAGTTAATTTTAGTATTGCTCATTATGAATCTTTGTTTATAGGCAGGTATACCAATAATGTTTTTTTTTTGTTGTAAATTGCTTCGTTTATTGCTTTTTTTTATTTAATTAAATTCTAAATTAGGTAGGTCTTTTGAATCTTTTATTTTGATTATTAATTAATTGGCTTACGGCCGGTTTCAATAACGTATCTAATTAGCTAATTACTGTTGATAACAGAGACCAAGCAAAAGCAAAAGCGAGCACAAATAAAGGAAAAATTCCAAAAAATAAAAAAAAGTTGAAAATTAAAGGTGTATACATACATGTTGTAGAAAAGTATAACCTCTGTTGTGCGGACTTGTTTTTATAGATATATTGTTTCTTAATGTATTGCCTAGTTACTTGAAATCAAAGAGTATAATAAAGATAGATAAGGGAATGGGAAGAAGACTAGCTTTAGAGCGAAAACTGTACAGGTTGAGTCTGTCAGATTTCGGAAATATTGAACTGTACATTTATGCAGTTTTATCAACCGCACAGGATCTTGCGGATATTGATGTTGTCATAGAGGATAGGTCTATTGCTGCTATACTTTTGGGAGGGCTCACTTCAAAATATGAACCTCTCATTATGGCTCTAGAAAGTTGTAATATAGACGTGACTACTGACTTAGTAAAGACAAAACTGCTGAATGAGATGTCTAAAGATGCTGCTATATCTATAGATTCCGCCTTTCATGCGAAGAAGAAGCCTAAATCCAAGAAGAAGGGAATAGTCTGCTACGAGTGTCAAGTACCTGGTCATAAGAGACCTGACTGTCCGCTGAGAAACAAGGAGAAAGGCAAAACGGAGAAAGCTAAGAACATAACGTTTACAGCTCTCAATACTTTTGGCTGCTCAAGCAAGGAGGTATTTTACGTAGATTCTGGTTGTACTAAACACATGAGTTTTAGACGAGATTGGCTTCAGAACATTACGATACAGAATAAAGGTAGTGTTACTGTCGCAAACGGAGAGCAGATTAAATGCTGCGGCATAGGAGACATTTCAATAAATACACCCGAGAACGTAATCAACAAGATCAGCGATGTTGCTTTTGTCCCCGACTTAAAAGCTAACTTATTGTCTGTGCAGAAAGCTGTTGATAAGGGTTTTGTTTGTATTTTTGATAAAAATGGATGTAACTTTTATAAATCTAATCATTTTCATTTTACAGGTGATTCGGTACTTCATGCCTCGCCCTGTGGTGGACTGTACGTTGTAGATGGTACTGTTAATGTTCCCGAAGATGTGGCAAGTAATCATTTGACGCAGGATGTGCACTCTGACTGTCAGAATATTAGTTACAAACTCTGGCACAAGAGGTTAGGACACTTGTGTCGTATAGGCATGACCCAACTGAAGAATCACGAGGTAGGTGTAAAGTTTAGTGTAGTAGATAAAAGCAGTTGCATCGCTTGTGTGGAAGGAAAACAGGCAAGGAAACCTTTTAAGAAGGTAGCATATAACAGAGCTACTTCTCCTTTAGAACTGATACATATGGATTTATTGGGACCTGTGTCTACAACCTCTTTTCAGGGGAATAGGTTTATGTTAACTATTGTTGATGATTATACAAGGAAGGTATTTGCTTACTTTATTTCTTCCAAGACAGAGGTTAAAAATAAATTTAATATTTTCCAAACCTTTGTTGAAAATCAATTAGATAAGAAAATTAAAGCAGTTAGAACTGACGGCGGTAAAGAGTTCGTTAATAGGGAATTCGATGATTATCTTGCCTCTAAAGGTATCCAACATCAAACGACGGCGCCGTACAGCTCTCAACAAGTGGGAGTAGCTGAACGTACCCACCGCTCAATTACAGAGAAGGCGAGGACGTTGTTAGCAGAAAGCTCACTACCTAAAGCATTCTGGGAAGATGCTTTCCAAGTTGCCGTATACCTGAAAAATAGGTCTCCTCACAGAGCCTTAGGTGGTCAAATTCCCGAGGACAGGTGGTGTGGTTGTAGAAATGACCTCAGTCATTTGAAAGTGTTTGGATGCAGAGCACTTGTACATATACCTTCATGTCAAAGGAAAAAGTTAGACGTAAAGGCAAAGGAAGCGATTTTTGTCGGTTATTCAGAAAATCCAAATACTTATATATTTAGGAATCCTGCTAACCTACGAAAAGTGTTTACGTCCAGAGATGCAACCTTTTTTGAAAATTGCTTTACAGGGTTGAAAGAGCAGAGGCAGTCTGAGCCTGTGGTACAGTCAGATTCCATATTGTTATTTGAAAATAAGGAACCTGAACATAACGATTGTCAATTTTTCGATTGTGTTGAGAGTGCCGATCCTATAGATGAGCCAACTACACAGTTAAATGTAGAAAGTACAGAAGAATCAGCAAATATGAGAGAACCAGAACCATTCTTTGAGCTGAGACTTCCTAGTGTCGATGAAGAGCCACCTAGTTTGGAAGAGGAGAGGAGGTATCCCACGAGAAACAGAAAACCACCAGATTTTCTTTCTTATAATTTGTCGACGGATGATGCAAATGAACCTACGACTTATTATGAAGCTACTCATGCTGACGATGCTGATAAGTGGCACCATGCGATGGCTGATGAGTACAACTCTCTGATAAAACTCCACACATGGGAACTAGTAGATAGACCAAACAAAAAGGTCATACCATGTAAATGGGTTTATAAACTTAAAAAGGACGCTTATGGTAATGTCACTAAATATAAAGCCAGACTCGTCGTCAAAGGTTTTAAGCAAGTTAAAGGCGTAGACTACGACGAGACTTTTGCGCCAGTGATTCGTCATTCTTCTCTCCGCACCTTGTTTGCATTAGCTGCAGAGATGGGCTTAAGAATGAAACACTTAGACGTTGACACCGCGTTCCTTAACGGAAACTTAGAAGAAGAAGTTTTTATGGAGCAACCCCTCGGCTTCAAAGCAAAAGACAAGGAAAACAAGGTGTGTTTGTTGCGTAAATCCTTGTACGGCCTTAAACAGGCGCCAAGAGCTTGGAACAAAAAGTTAAACGAAACGCTTATAAAAATAGGTTTTACAGGAACTCCTTCTGAGCCTTGCGTATATACGAAACTTTTTGGTGAAGAACTCGTTATATTAGGTATTTTTGTCGATGATATAATCGTCTTCTTTAAATCTGAATTGACATTTGACATTGTCAAAAAGGATTTGTCGAAATATTTTTCTCTGAAAGATCTTGGAGTATTAAAATGTTATTTAGGTTTACAAATTGAATATGATTCCGAGAGTATAAAAGTAAATCAGAGAAATTATATTTTATCGTTACTGGATCAGTTTAACATGAAAGATTGCAAGATAGTGGATACTCCTTTAGTTAAAAAGAATATGGAAAGGAGAACCGATGGACAAGTTGGAGAGTCTTATCCTTATCAGAATTTAATAGGAGGTCTAATGTACCTTTCGGTAAACTCTAGGCCCGATATCGCCTACGCCACGAGCTACTTAAGTCAGTATAATACGTGTTATACGAAGGAACACTGGAATGCTGCAAAAAGGGTTCTGCAGTACCTAAAGGGTACTGTAAACTATTCATTGGTTTATAGGAGAAGCGGAAACCCCTTAAAAGGCTATTGTGACGCTGACTGGGCAAATTGCACGATAGATAGAAGATCATATACTGGGTACGCCTTCAAGTTGAGTGGAGGTCTTGTATCTTGGGAGTCCAAGAAGCAACCTACTGTTGCCTTATCCTCGGCGGAAGCAGAGTATATGGCACTAGCGTCTGCCACGAAGGAAGCGTGTTACTTGCGTCGATTTATCTATGAGATAACAGGTAAACTTTCATCAGTTAACTTAGCTTCTGACAGTCAGAGTGCCATTAATCTGGTTCGAAATCCCGTACACCACAGCAGGACGAAGCATATTGATACTCGTTTTCACTTTATTAGGGAAAAAGTATCCGATAACGTTATAATGTTAGAATATGTGAAAACTAGTGATATGCCTGCTGATGTGCTAACAAAGCCACTAGGGCCTATAGTACACAAACGATGTACAGTTAGCTTAGGTCTAGAAACTTAGTTTTATTATTTTTTGTTTTCTGTTAGTGTGTTTGTCTTGCACAACTTCGATTAAGGGCGGCTGTTGTAGAAAAGTATAACCTCTGTTGTGCGGACTTGTTTTTATAGATATATTGTTTCTTAATGTATTGCCTAGTTACTTGAAATAAACACTCTTGTCATTCAGCATCTTTTTCTAACTCTTATTTTACTAATAATATATTTAATACTATTCCAAGCAAATATCACAACAATACATAGTTGACTCCTGCCACCAATCGAAATAATACCAATTTTTTTATGGTATGCATTCGTGGCGCTAATTATCACTTTTCCATTTTATTAAATAATTCATTCTCATAATTCAGGTATGGGTCAAGCAATAGCTCTCTCTCTCTCTTATCACTGCTTATCTATACTGATGTAACAAACGTGAAGAGTTTTTTTTTGTTTGTTTGAACGCGCTAATCTTTGGAACTTTCAGTCGGATTTGGAAAATTATTTTTGTATGATAGCCGGCCTACGGGAACGGGAAAACACGGGATATGCGCGTACGAAGTCGCGGGCGAAGGGGTATCTTATAATATAGGGGTATTTCAGTTTATTTGTGCCCCAAATAAACTGAATGCAAAAGACCCTTAAAACTTCTAATCTTTCGACCAGTGGTCTACGTGGGACAAAAAGGCGAAGACTTAAAACGTGAAATTGTTTTATTGCAAAAGATACGCGACGCACAACGTTTTGCATAGATAAGTGTCCAACCCAAAAGTTTGTTCCAAAATAAATATAACTGCCCATGAATATTTTAAGTTTACAGTCGAAACGGGGATACTTTAGGTAGGTACTATCAGTATAATTGATTCCTGGCCATCTTCAGCGTATTTTACTAGACATTCTAATAAAACTATGTCGGATTTGGCTTAAGCATACATTACCTTAGCAACTCAGACAGTTAATTTACCCATCTCCGACCGAAAAGTATTCTACTAATATTATAAACGCGAAACCCGCTCTGGGTGGAGCGGAAGCTCCACCCAGAGCGGCAAAAGTCATTAGATCATTTCCCACCCTTAAAAAAAAAAGGATTCCATTTCTTACGGATGTTCGGAACCCTAAAAAACAACTCTGAGTAGTCTATCATCATCTATCAGAATTGCTTTTTACCCGACTTCAAAAAAGGAGGAGGTTCTCAGTTCGGTTGTATTTTTGTTTTATATTTGTTACCCCATAACTTCGTCATTTATGAACCCATTTGAAAAATTCTTTTTACATGTAAAAAGGATATACGTTCCGATTGGTCCCATATAAATTTCATCAAAATCGATTAATTAGTTTGGTTTTTAAATCGAAATAGCTGGAGGAAATATAAAATATATCATCCAAGTAAACGAAATTGCGTGTTTTGCTTTCCTGTGACATTCCAGAGGTGTTTTTAGATGTGGCTACCACTAAGTAAAAAATAAAAAACTTTTTTACAAAAAAAATGCAACCAACAATTGAAGTACCAAATAAAAAAAAATACTATACAGTATAAAATAACTTTAATTTCGGAAGTCGGTGTTAAAATACGAAGAAACAACCAACAACACCGACTTTCGAAATTAAAGTTATATTTTGGAAGTCGATTGTATTTTTCGATGATTGAGGAGAGCATCCACAATAATGTCCCTTCCTCCATCTTGTACAATTTTGGTTCTAAGATCTAAAAGCACAGCTTTTTTTTTTTTTTTTAAGGTTGGGGAATCATCAAATGACTTCTTCCGCTCTGGGTGGAGCGGAAGGGCGTGTTAGACTCTTACTGACTAAAACCCATCCGTGTTCCTTCTAAAGCCCTTTGCGTTCCAGGGCCAGGGCCGCGGTGACTCTTTCGAACAGATTAGGCAATAAAAAAATAAATACTCAATATTCTCCATAGATTGAAAATTAAAAAAACTGTACCTCTTTTTACTCTCACTCTCTTCTTGCACTAATTAAACCATCATGAGACCGTAAACAATTTCCCAACAAACTTATTGAAAAGCGCCGTAAGTTGCAACTTACGATATTAAACATTAATTGCACCCTTGAAAAGAATAACTAATTGCTGTCCGGACAAAAGGGTGAACTCGTTAAAAGTTCCGTAAATTCGCCCTCCGCCTTCAGCCCTCAACCCTCTGTGCAGGGCTATCGCTCGCCAGTTTCACAATTTAATTTGATATGTTTCATCAATAAGTAATTATTACAGCGGAAAAGTTTCAGAAGTGAATAAATCTCTTTTTTGAATTGACTTAATTCTCCATTTTTTGTTTTTGAATAAGTAATTTGATGATTCAAGGTTTTTTTCGGCGCTATATTTTCTTAGGCCGCTATCCCACTAGCGTTTCTTAAACTGTTGTCAAAAACGCAACGTTAACGTCGTGTTGACGCGACGTTAACGTTTGCCACTAGAGGCTCGCGACATTGGAGAAACTCGTACGCTAGTAAAACGCCAATGGGATAGCGGCCATATTGTTTTTTAACAAATGAAGTTTTCAGGATTTTAAGATTTTTTTCCTATGCAAAGATGTACCTACGTCTCGATCACTTATTCAACTGCAAATATAAGTTTGTAATCGTATAAAGTGTTTTTTTAATATGATAAAACTACAAATTAACAATTTTCTGACTTATTGGTTTACTTGTGCTGTATGACCTTACTTCTTACCAAATTTCATGATTCTAGGTCAACGGGAAGTATCCTACAGGTTTAATTTACTTGTAATTATCAAAATATTTCGCAATAAATATTCATAAATAGCCGTATTTTGTATTGCGTTTACTTAGAAGCTTGATGTTTATAGAGCTTGAAGGGACCAATAGACCTTCGTATTAGATATCAATTTGAACATGACACCTCCTCCCGTTGCTGAGAAAAAGAAGTTGCGTTCATGAAAGACCGACAGACGGACAATGAAGCGATCCTATAAGGGTCTTCTCCTTTTGAGGTACAGAACCCTAACAAAAACATCAACTATCTAGTCACAACTAAATTATGAATGGTGACAAGCCGACCATTTCTAAACCCAAAAATGATACAAAACGCCAGACTTGTCAAAAGAAATCCTGATGGATGGCAACCCTACCGTCACTGTCTTACGTGGTGAAATACAGCGTCTCAAGGACCCCTTAAAAGTAAGCAAGACGGAGATACAAGTTCTTCTGAAGTTAGAGAGGGACAAAAGGTCGTTTTGTTAATTTCAACGTGTCAACATTAAGTTAAATTATCACTTAGAGGTGTTAAACATCTTTAATGGGGACTAGTATTATTTTAATTAACAGTTTTCTTGGAATTTTATGTTAATGATTTTGGAAGTCGGAGACAATTCCAGTTGTTTCTCGTTTCTTGGCAAGTATCAAGGTTCCTGATAGATAGGTACAGTGAAAACCGTTTATTATGACTCCGGTTATATTGACCAGCCGTTTACTATGAAGTAAATACAGTGCGAAGTTTGGTTTTCACATAAAATTCTTTATAAAAAGTTCGGATATAATAACTTCGCTTGTGAACATGTCGCTTATTATGACCAATTTTTTAGGAATTATGTTCAGTTATAGCGAGAGTTGAATGTTGGGTGGGTATATCACGAACACTTGTCACTCGCTATGACATTTTTCCTAACACCTTCACTAGTTTTCGAGAAATTGCCACCCCCTTTCCCTGCGACGATATTTTGTGCGATTTGAATAGTTTCTCTCTATTACACTAAATTTCAAGCAAAAAATAGGACGTTCTGTAGTTAGCTTAAGACTATGTTTTGTATGACATTCGCTTATTATGACGTGTTTTTCACTTCCCTTCAATGTCATTATAAGCGGATTTTACTGTACTACTAAGGAAGGGTCCTTAAGCCAAGAGTGAATAGATTTCTTCTAGGAATGCGTGCTGCATCGTCGGCCACATCTTCGCTTACCATCAGCTGATAGCGGTCAAATGCAAATCTATCAATGATAAAAACGGATGCTAAAAAATTCAAAATTCAAAATTCAAAATTCAAAAGTCATTTATTCAAATTAGGCTGAGTGCCAGCACTTTTTGAACGTCAAAGTTCTACATAAAGACAGTCCCCCAAAACGCCCGCCCGTCACCACTTCCTAGTGTTTTAGCTGGGAAGAAGAAGTGGCGCAACAAACTCCCCAGCAACACATCTGTCTGTTGAGTTATAAGAACTATCACTTATACAAAGATATGTAAGTAGTCAGTATTCTTACAAAGAAAACAATACAACAAAGGTAACACGTAAAAACATAAAACTTAATAATTCGCTACTTGTAAGCTAGCACACTGCATTATGCCAGCATAAACAGACAAACTCAAGCATAAAAACAATATCAAATCAAACTAAATAAGCCTCCAGACATGAAGGGTGTGCCCGCTTACACGTAAAGAAACACTTACTACTGTATCAATTAACGCAAAGCTTTCAATTTTATCGCAGAATATCTTTATCGTGCTTGTTAGTGATCCTAAGTTTTCTACTACTTTTTCTGTTTCTACCCGTGAGAACCTGTAATTGGCTCTATGTCTTATATACAATTGTTATCCATCTGTTATAGGCGGGCCGCGCGAGGGAAAGGCAAGGCCTTCGCCCCAACCGCCGCTACAGGAGAAGACGCCCCGGGCGTCGGGAGTCGCAGGGCGATCCCCGGCCACCGCAGGCGCGGGCCTGCGGACGGCGAGCATTGGGTGGCTCGCTGTCCGATCACCACCAGACCCGGGTCGATGGCGCGTTGTGTTTCACGCGCGCCTCAAAGAGATGTCAGCATAAAAGACGGGGCCCGCTAGGGCCAGAGCCTGGCAGGGATGCGGAATTTGTTCGAAAGAGTCACCGCGGCCCTGGAACGCATGGGGCTTTGGAAGGAGCACGGATGGGTTTTAGTCAGTAAGAGTCTGACACGCCCTTCCGCTCCACCCAGAGCGGAAGAAGTCATTTAATGATTTCCCATCCTTAAAAAAAAAAAAAAAACCATCTGTAAAACCATAGCTGTTGGTTCTCCTACTTAAATAAATAAATATGTTTTGAAAGACAAGCAACTAGTTTAACCAATGGGTGGGATAGGCAGCCGCTTCATAAAAATACTGGCAGTCTGGTATTAAACTAGAAGTCGACCCTGACTTAACAGAACGGTTAGGCAGATGATGAATAAGTATATTTATATTTTTTTTAATTTAATATGTGTTTGCTCTTGACTCTAATCTAGGTCATAGATGACAGAGACAAAGTCGACGATGGGGCGAGCTTACCCAGAATAATATTTTGGAAATGGGTCACCAAAATATTAAAATTTACTTATATAAATGATGAGACCAACGTAGATTAAATAATTACAAAAAATATAAAATAATCGGTCCTTCAAATTCAGTTTCACTTCGGCAGCGTTTCATTAAACAGCATAAAAGTCTTTCAAAAGCTAATTATCTGAAGACAGATGCCTCAAAACCTTATCAAAGAATTGATCAATTTCCATTCTCCCGTCTCACCTCAAAAACACAGATGTTTCCAAACCGATGGTTCAATACTAATTGAATACTAACGAAAATCAGCATTAATTCGCAATTTTAGCAGAACTTGGCCCATAAAACTGCGGGAGGGTAATCTTGGGGTTGTTTCTACCCATTCTACCCCAGTGCCACAAAACAGAGAAGTGCAGAAGTCCCACCATTATTTCAGTCGGAATATTACCACAGCTGGACATAGGCCACCCCCAAGCGTAACCACATCGACCGGTCCTATAATATACGTCTCGTCTCACATCCAGTGATTCCCAAGTCCCAGTCCACGGGTCTGAAGTTCCAAATTGCGAGCGAAATACGACGCACGTATACGGGTACGTGCGGCAATCGCAAACGAACGACAGTCTCCAGAGAGAAGCGTAGGGTCCTTCTCAGTGGAAGTTGATGGTGTGACATCCCCGTGGCTCGGAAAGCATTTGACTGGCCTGTTGGTCTAGTGGTTAGTGACCCTGACTGCTAAACCGGAGGTCGTGGGTTCGATTCCCACACAGGACAAATCTTTGTGTGATGAGCATGACCATTTGTTCTGTGTCTGGGTGTAATTAGTCTATAATATGTATGTATTTAGAAATATATAAGTATGTTTATCAGTTGTCTGGTTGCCATAGCACAGGCTCTGCCTAGTTTGGGATCGGATGACCGTGTGTGAGTTGTCCCAAGATATTATTATTATTATTTAGATATTATTATTATATTAATCATACGCGCCTGACATCTCTTTTCATCAAAGCGTCGGATAGCCGTGTTTTCTTTTGTTGCTTGTACTGTCGTCATCATCATCATCATATCAGCCGAAAGACTTTCACAGCTGGACATAGGCTTTCCCCAAGGGGGTGTGGGGGTGTTGCCATAATTGCCACGCTTGGCAACTACAACCCAGGCGGGTTGGCGATCGCAGTGTAGCTGTTGCAATGCACAGAGAATGCTGCTGCGCATTCTCTGGTGAGTCCCTTTGTCGCCTCTCACGGGAAGTGATGGGAAAATCCTGTCCTGTGCTAGTCCCAATATCTAAATAATATATTATATATATATGGAATATATAGTATAATATATTCCATCGGACATGTGCACAAAATTTTGAAGATTGGTTGAGCCAACCTTCTGTCCCCATCTTTTCTTTGACAGTGGGGTCGTTTGTGCCCCAGTGGGGTGGCTAATTATAACTGGATGGAATGTTAATTCTGCTAATTAATGTCGTCTTACGGTTGATGGATGCGATAACTTGGCAAATTTGCTTGGATGTCACAATTGCTGGATCCCGTGATTTGTGGCAGCAATTTCCTTGTTTGGACATTGCTCGTCAAGTAGCTGTGATGGCTTGAAATTAAACGACGTATTTTTTCTCTTGCTAATTGCACTTTTAACTGCTTTTCTGGAGATTAGAAAACTTAAACGTTAAACCTTTGACTCCATTGCCGTTCGATTTTGTAAGCCTGTCGAAGTGAAGGCTTGGGTGAAGTGATCACGAGGTGAGCTGTCAATCCATATAATCAAGATGGCTGTCATTCCATCTTCATTATATAGATTGACAGCTCACCTCGACTTCACCCAAGCCTTCACATCGACATGTTTATAGAATCGACCGGCAAAATGACACTGTTTGTTTTCTATGGCAAAATGAAATATAGATCAAATATCTTGCTTGCAATGTATATGTAATACCGTAGAATTGGTTATCGTGGCCATGTCATAGGATTTGCCATTTCATGAAATGGTCGACCATTTCAATTAACGCTTAGCCACTTCATGAAATGGCCACCTCAAACATAACCTAGCTTCGGCTACATCATGAAATAGCCAATTCATCTGTCTACGACATATATATTACCTGCACACAGAGAAACCTACCTTAGATATTAATTAAGCTTAACTAAGGAGGTTTGAAATCTGAGTTAATCAAGATTACAATTAATTAAATCTAAAATTAGCCTAGTCATGCTATCTAATTGCAATACATAGGTAATTGTGTAGCACTTGAGAACTCCTGGAATGGCTCTGGAATGGTACAGTCAACAAAGCTATTTGGTATGCAGGCAGCTAACTTGCAACTAGGTACTTTTAAAGAATGTTGTGAGTGTGCTGAGTAGACAATAGGGAATATGCATGATTTTTGTTTGTATTATCTAAACAGTTTATTTATTTATTTATTTAAACTTTATGTACAATAGTGGTACATGGGCGGACTTAATGCATCAAGGCATTCTCTACCAGTCAACCTTTGGGTTATAAAGACTATACTGTGGTAGGTGTACAATAAATAAAATTAAGATACAAAATTGATTTTTAACATTTCGGAAAGAATATACAGATAATATTTATAATACTAATAAAATACATATATATGCTAAAATAATAAACTAATAAATATGATATATAATAATCATACCGATTAAGAGAATTCATAGTAATCATGACGAAGAACGACTAAGAATGACAAGCTTTTAAGTAGTGTTTACGGATTTTACGCTTAAAGGAAAATTTTGACTCCGCCTTCTTGATGTCAAGGGGAAGCATATTCCAGAGTTTAATTGTAGAAATAGCGTAGGAATTAGACAAAAACCCGGTGCGGTGAGAAGGGATATGAAGAAGTAAGTTTTTAGATGCTCGAAGGTTGAGACTGTGAGAACTGCCCAACACTTTAAAATATTGTTTTAAATAATCAGGAGCACAAGGATCGTTCATGATAGTGAAGAGCATGCAGAGGGATCTGAGGCAACCATTTAAGCTGAAAACGGAAGGAAGAAATGTGATCATATTTACGAAGGCCAAAAATGAAACGAATACAGTTGTTAAGAAGTCGATCCAGTTTGTTGAGAAGTTCTTGGGATAGATCAGAGTAGCAAACATCAGCATAATCAATTATAGGAAGCACAAGTGACTGGACCAAAGTGATTTTAGTGCTTGAAGGAAGAAAATGCTTGAATCTATAGAGAGATCGCAGTGTGAATGTTACTCTCTGGCTAACCTGAGCAATCTGCTTATTCCAACTTAACCGGTCATCGATGTATAGACCTAAGTCTTTAACGTGTGGCGAGAGAGTTATTACGGTATTGTTGAAAGTAAGCGGCAGCAGTTGGCTGGTGTCCAAGTTACGCAGAAAATATGAACTACCAATGAGGATAGCCTGACATTCACCGACATTGACAGTAACCCCAAATCTGCTTGACCAATCGCTGATAGCTAGAAGGTCAGCATTCAGCAATGCGATGCAGTTGTCCATGTTGTCAATGTCAGTTTGCGCGTAGAGCTGTAAGTCATCAGCGTACAGATGGTAAGAGCATTTTAGAATGGTGGTAATAGAGTTTATAAATAGAGAAAATAAGAGTGGAGAGAGTATACCGCCTTGTGGAACGCCAGTTTCCAGGGCGCACCAGTCAGAAAAGTTCTGATCAGCACGAACCGTTTGCTGGCGAAGATATGATGAAAACCAATCCCGTGCTAACGAAGAAACCCCAATTTGAGACAGAATAGCCAGGAGGATGTCGTGATCAACGGTATTGAAAGCATTGGAGAAATCTATTAAAACTAACACCGTTAATCTCGACCTCTCCAGGCCATTCCTAACGTCTTCTGTAACCTTCAGCAAAGATATATGTTCGCTTGAAANAATTCCTAACGTCTTCTGTAACCATCAGCAAAGCTGTGGCTGTGCTGTGGCCCGGCCGAAAACCTGATTGGAATGGGGATAACAGATTATTCCCAAACACAAAGGAAGATATTTGTTTAAGAGCAACTGCTTCCAGGATCTTAGATAGGAAAGGGAGAATGGAGATTGGTCTGTAGTGATTTAATAAACTAGGGTTGGATATTTTAGGAAGGGGGATTATGAAGGCCTTACGCCAGATTGTGGGAAATACCCCAGTCTGTAAGGAGGCGTTGATTATGTGGGTCATAATAGGGATAATACTTTTAATTATGAAGGTAAGTTTATCTAGAAGCATACAAAAAAGTAATACTAACAGTGAAAAAAGAATCGGAATTGACCGAAACACAAACGAGATATAACTATTTTAAACAAATATGTATATCTGTCCCTCTCGCGAAAACGCTGTTTTCTATGGCAGCTGTATAGGCGTCATAGTATTTGACGTCACAGTTTGTATCGGACTTCTCTTTCTAATTGTCAACTTTGAAGCTTAATAACTTCATCACTAACGAAGGTATTTTAAAAATTCTTTCATAATTGTTAACTAGAGATAATAAGTATTTTATTATGCAAATAAAAAAATTGCATGCATATTCCCTATTATTTTACACCACACTCGTAAGTATGTCATTAGCTTACAAAGTTATAACACACAGATAAATATTAGCAGTACAGTGGAAAAAAAATTTTTTTTTACCTGTATACCAAATAGCTTTGTTGACTGTACATATACATAAGCAAACAGTTATCTAAGAGTACATAACTTGAGGCAATCATAACATCACGCCTGAAGGTAAGGTAAGGTAGGCAGAGATGTATAAGCACATATTGCATGTTTTGGTATTTATAAAGTGTATTTAAAACCTTGTTTCTAGTTAACGCTATTTTTACTAAACCTACTTTCAACTTCTGTTTACATTTTTGACAACTAAGTTGCAACCACACTAGAGTCCAATTTGAAGATGAGAGGGCCAGCTGCCCTACTATGACGTGCTAATGCCATCCAATTCCGATGATGTAAACGGGATAGTGTTATTTGCTATGTATAGCTTCGTCTCCCTCTTAGAGCGGAATCATGATCGTTTTAAGATTTCATAGTAAATGTCGTAAAAGTCCCCAGAAATGACTATGTTGCAACAGAATCCACGGATAACGAATATCAGAAGTTTATAGTACATCCATCTTTTGCCTGCTTAGTACAAAAAATCATAATCATTTTATTTGTGTAACATAGGTAGTGAATACAGTTCTTAAATTAAAGTTATTAGGTCGCTATGTTATGCCAAGAAGCGTGCAAATATGGTTTGCGTGCGAATTAATCATGCGAGAGGTAAACACAAATTATTTGGTAGGTAAGTATGTCAAAATGTATAAAATTAAATAAAAAATGTCAAACTTAATTAAATTAAAAAAATGGGATGTCAAAATTAAGTAATTATCTAAAATAAAATTAATGATGATAAATTAATAAGTACCAAAATTATAAATGTCACAATATGGAGTAATTTGTATAGTCAATGCATAAATATATAATCATAAATTACCATTAGTCATAATATTCAATAAAATGATCCTACAGTCAAATAAATAAATAAGTTTACATGTCATGTTCCTATCATTCAGAAATTCGTCAATCGCATAGTAACATTTTTCAATTAACAACTGTTTTAAGCCTTTTAAACGAGCATTAAATCACCAATACATAAAACCGGACAACTACAGAGGAATTTTGATGGAAACCGTTAGAAGTAACATCTTAACTGAGTAACGAACCCAGAATCCCACGCACAGGAGTCGTTTATAGTAAGCCTTTAGACAGGAAAAAATAAAAATAAAAGTAATGCGGCGAAGAGTAGAGGAAGTCAAGGCCTAATCAATCCTGACTCTTACTGGATGATAGGAAACATGCTTTTTTTTTTTAAGACTTCTTCCGCTCTGGGTGGAGCGGAAGGGCGTGTCAGACTCTTACTGACTAAAACCCATCCGTGTTCCTTCTAAAGCCCTTTGCGTTCCAGGGCCGCGGTGACTCTTTCGAACAAATTCCACAACTCTGGCAGGATAGGAAACATGCTACTGATCTAAACTTGTAAGTAATGGTTAATTTTAGATCATAATAATGGAAGACATCAAAGGAAGAGCGCGTCTGCGCTAAAAGCGAGCTGAGAGATCGATCTGTGTTGTACGGAGTGCTGGATGTGACTAGAAATACATTGTCTTTGGTCAGTTTCACATGCCCGAATAATATTATCTTTTTTAGGGTTCCGTACCCAAAGGGTAAAGACGGGTCCCTATTACTAAGACTCCACTGTCCGTCTGTCTGTCTGTCACCAGACCGTACCTCATGAACCGTGATAGCTAGACAGTTGAAATTTTTACTGTTGCAACTATAACAACAATTTAAAAATTTAATGGGGCTCTCCTAGAAGACACGTGTTTTTTTATGGATGGGAAATTATCAAATGATTCCTTTCGCTCTGGGCGGGAAAGGAGTGTCAGACTTCCGTGTTCCTCCAAATGCGCTTTGCGTTGCGCGGTGACTCTTTTGAACAAATTCCGCAACCCTGACAGGTACTGGCCCTGGTGGGCCCCGACTACTTTGTTGACATCTCTTTGAGGCGACCCGGGCCTAGTTCCTAACGGAAGGCCTACGGTGGCCGGGATTCGCCCTGCGACTACCGACGCCCCGAATAATATCTTGCTAACCTATTTGTCAGCTAAGATTATGCAGTAACTGGTTTTGTGGTCGCAGGCGCCTACCGAACGTGGGGTCCTGGGATCGACTCCCAGGCCGGGAAAAAGTGTCATTGGGTTTTTCCAATAGGACTTCATGTTTGTTTTTAAGTTTCATGGCGAGGGCGGTAATGGCTAATCTTTGTGTTACGCTCGTGAACGAGTGCTGCTTGTGGTGACTGGTCGTCTTGCTGGTCATGGTATTTTTTATTATTATTATTGTTGTTATAAAGTTAAACTACTGTTTATTATTAGTATTATGTTAGCTCCAGTTCATCACTTGTGGCTCCAGTCACAATCCTATTGTAAGACTATACTATTGCACGTGTAAGCGGGCACACCATTTACGCCCGGAGGCATAATTAGTTTGGTTTACTTGTTAATGCTTGAGTTTGTCTATTT
The DNA here is from genome assembly GCA_002192655.3 of Mamestra configurata. NCBI lineage: Eukaryota > Metazoa > Arthropoda > Insecta > Lepidoptera > Noctuidae > Mamestra > Mamestra configurata. Next base: position 103,893 of record NDFZ01004776.1, read on the forward strand.
CTGATGGCTTAATGGAATGTGCTAGCTACCAAGTGTCAATTAATTTCATTTAATTTGATTTACAGTTTGATCATTTAATTTTTCTGTGTCATGATTGTAAAATATTTTGCATACTACTGTATAAATTCAAGTTTTTAAAACTTAACAGACGTATGTGTTGCTAGAGAGTTTGTTGCGCCACTTCTTCTTCCCAGCTATAACACTAGGAAGTGGCAACGGCCCGCCCGTTGCCACTTCCTAGTGTTACTCTTAGCTAAACTGCTGTAAGTAGGTTGGATCATCAGTTCGGATCTTCTCCGTAAGCTCGGAGTATGAGTTTGTGCCAAGTTTATGTCAATATCCTAGGGCTTGATTACGCAGAAAACTAAAACCTAATTATACGGGTGTTATTCTTAACCGACTTAGCATGTTGCTAGCTCGCGTGTAGGCAAAGTATCTTCAGAGTTATTTAAAGATTTACATAATTATGTAAAACAATTTTATGCGTACGATAGTCTGCCCTCCGCCTTCATTATAATATCAGCTTATTTATAATACTAGACAATATTCAGCTAAAACGCTAGGAAGTGGTGACGGGCGGGCGTTTTGGGGGACTGTCTTTGTGCGGACTTTGACGTTCAAAAAGTGCTGGCACTCAGCCTAATTTGAATAAATGTCTTTTGATTTTGTTCTTTTTCAGGTGGCTTATCCTGGGTCGCCCGTGTAGAACTAAGGAAGCTCTTGCAATTGTTTTGTCTTCCCGGGGTTAGCTTTCGTAAAGTAATAACAAATATGCACATAATTTTCTTGCCTATAATCCTTTTTAACTACTAAGGATGGGAAATAATCATCAAATGACTTCTTCCGCTCTGGGTGGAGCGGAAGGGCGTGTCAGACTCTTACTGACTAAAACCCATCCGTGTTCCTTCTAGAGCCCTTTGCGTTCCAGGGCCGCGGTGACTCTTTCGAACAAATTCCGCAAACTAACTAACCCCCATGGTAGTCACTTCCAGTAACTAAAGCTCCCACCGTTCACCTTTTCCGTTTAACTTTTCTAATAATAATGTTCAAGCCGAGAAACTTCGCTTGCACCCTGTCTTCTCTTAATCGACGATTATTATAGTTTAAACCGCGGTTAAACGAAGTTAATCTCCGGTTTATAATATGTGAAGCTTTAAATTGCCACGTTCAAGTTTAGAAAGCTTGCTTTTAATATGTTCTGTTATAACGCAATTAAGTTTAAAAATGTTGGAACGATAAGCTAAGTTAAATTTTTCTGTTAATGTTTTTAAAGGGTTCCGTTTCATGTTCCATCCGTAAGGAACGGAACCCTTATAGGATCACTTGGGTGTCTGTCTGTCCGTATGTCATAGTTAATTTTCTCCAAATCTACAGAACCGATTCTGTTGACATTTTGACATGACACATAATTATGAACTCTTGTGATTCAAATAAAATAAATAAATTAAGGGTCACTTTTGGGGGACAAACTCGAAAGTTAAAAAAAAATGGTTGTCTGTAAAGTCGGTTTACGGACGATAGTTTAACGTGACAACGTCATAACAAAACATTGATTGAAATGATTGCATACTTTAATGAATAAAATTGTCGTAACGCTACATTGAGCGTAACGTTACCATGAGCGTAACGTTACAATGAGCGTAACGTTATCCTTTTTAGTGCGTGCAGCCGGCCTTCATCGATTTATTAGACGTTGTCACGTCAAAAGTTTTTCATACTGAACCGTGTGACATATGAAATGACAGGGCTTATTGTGAGGGTTTTAATTATATTTTTTCATATTAGACAAAAAAATACTGGTATATTTTCTCCTTATACCCGAAACTAGTCTAAAATTAAAAAAAAAATGCAGGTTCTTTACTTATAGATTACAGGAAAACCTATAACAAGTTTATAGTGTTAAAATAACATATTATAAAAAAAAAAATCGTCCGACTCGCACTTGGCCATTTTTTTTCTTGATAAATTAAACAAAACGAAGTTTGGAATTTTATTTTTTTATCTGTCAGAATTAATATGCTTAGGTAGGTATTATAGAGTTCAAATTTTAGAGCCAAAGTTAAAATGACAGTCTAAGTATTGGCGATAGCGATTGTCGATATTACCCCAAAATGAGATTGACCGCGTGACATTTCGATAGCACACGTCAATATTTTGGACTATTTGACAATCGTTATCGCTGCTAGAATGTCCGTGTGTCGAGAGCTTTTATTTTTTTGAGTGGCGTCTCGCAATTCAACCTATGAGGTTGTCGACTGCCTCCAGGCAGGGCTTATTAAAACTTACTAACTAAACGACTACACGCTAAGGGCACCCCCTGTGGGGCCTCGGCTTAGGGCGTCGCTGGGGGGAGAAAACAGCTAGGGTCGGCTGGATCGAACTAGGATTATTAATTAGAGACAAATTTAAAACTACAGGCTCAGCGGCGCGGGCTGGTTCGAGCAAGGGTCGGAGCGGATATTGACGGGATCGTCGCGGCGGGCCTCGGTGGCGAGGGCAGAAGGATGGCTGTCGTGGTTTGCGAAGAGTGCTGGTCTCTTTGCGACTCTCTTGGAGGAGAGTGGTAGAGTCATCGGGCGTGACGAGGGTATGCCTCGGTCATGTGTCGAGAGCCTAGGGCCCTATTTCTGCCAGGGTTGCGGAATTTGTTCGAAAGAGTCACCGCGGCCCTGTAACACAAAGGGCATTAGAAGGAACACGGATGGGTCTCAGTCAGTAAGAGTCTGACACTCCCTTCCGAAATGTCAGATTGTCGCTTGTCACTTATCGCCTGTCCGTTTTATTAAATAGGCGCAATTATTACACTTATCTATGGAATTAATGCATCAGGCATTCAAATAAAGTCTTTCGGGAACCCGAATACGGGCTAACGACCAAGTGAAATTGCGCCATTTACATCAAAATTTCAGCAAAGTAGATATTTTCTTTTCAAAATAAGCCCAACATATAAAAACTGTTCCTTACACGCGTTTTAGAAATTAACATAAAACTGTCCACATAACCAAAACTCGTTAACCCAACTAGTTACACCCGTTATATTTTATTCCTGTACCCAAAACTTCTAAACCAGTACACGCATTAAAAGGGCCAAACATACAAACCAACATACATTATTTTCATGTGCTATTTAAATGAGACGGCCACTTTAAATTCAAGTCGGGTAATTAAACCGAGCTGGTGTTCCATCGTTTAAGTTTTTACTATTATTCGTTGGTTAAGCTGTGGTGGTCTGTGGTGACGGCCCTGAATGCTGACTTTTTGTATGTTGTCGAGCCATGTTCAAAACTAAGCAATCAAAGACGTCTGTCAAAATATGAGTGCCAATTCTACAAGTTTTTAGGGTTCCGAACATCCGTAAGAACCGGAACCCTTTTGGGATCACTCGGGTGACCGAATCTACTGGACCGATTCTGTTGACATTTCGTAACTTCTCTGACCGAAACACGGACGCGTCACGTAAATTAATGTTTTTTTAGTACGTTTGGGGGACAAAAAAGAGAATTAAAAAAAATCAAACTATCGTGTGATGTATCAAATAGCCTGTTATCAAGTTTTAATACATTTTTTTTTATAATTTTAAAATAAATGAGTTTGAAGTTATTCAAGAAATTAGACGAAAAATGACCATTCCCTCCCCTTATCTCCGAAAGTACTGGGCCTAAAATTAAAAAAAAAAATTAAAATAATATTTATTTACCTACAGATTACAGGAAAACCAAGTCTTTAGTGTTAAAATAACATGTTACAAAAATTAAATTCGTTCAAAGCCCTTTGCACGCGAGTCCAACGCGCACTTGGTCAGTTAGTCAGTAAGCAACATTCGCATGTCAGTCGCAATATGTCAAAAATGTATGGAAATGTATGAGGCTTTTTTGACAAATTGCGACTGAGAGGCAAATACAAACGTTGTTTAAAACTTCGTAGAATTGGCCTTCAGGGCGGCCCCCAGTCGATATGTAGGTATTTAAACTAAAATTGCGGATTTATTTTCATAACAAATCGGCAGTCATGTCATTTAAGTAAATAAATAATTATACTTACTTTATTATACTGTTTATCAGTTACTCCGTGTGAATGTCGCAAATTATCCGAAGGGAACACACTCCTGGAATAAAAGCCTATGTGTTAATCCAGGGTGTCAGCTTCCTGCATACCAAATTTTATTAAATTGGTTAAATTGGATTGCGCATGAAGAAGTAACAAACATACACACACACACTCACAAACTTTCGCCTTTTTAATATTAGTGTGATTATATTATATAATTATATATATTATTCGCCTTTATAATATTAGTGTTATATAGTGTGATTCAAGAATCACACTGCAACTGAACTGGTTAAACATCTCTTCATCATCCTTGGTTGACTGATAGACAGTGCATTCGGCCTTTAGTCCGCCATGGTCGGTTCCACATTAATGAGTAGGTACTCTGTTTTTTTATCTGTGGCCCATAATCATAAACTTCCAAGCATTTGTTAACATTTTATGTCTTTTAATTAGGAGTAGGTACATTAACACACATCATTATTAGACAATCCCAAATTAGTGAGTAAGCGTACACAATAATTAACGTAGAACGTTTGTTTGTGTTAACGTTTATTGATGTGGTCCAACGTTTTATAGTTTAGCCTTTTAAATAATTTGAAATGGCTGGTATAGGGCGTAATGTTCTGAAACAAACCAAAATAATATTTTCAACACATTCAAAAACTGACACCTTACCCCACCGCTTTTATTAGTTACGCACTGCAGTGTATTTCGCACTCGGGCGGAAAAGTACGGCGGCAATCCCTACATGTGGGGACTACCCACCGTACTTTCTCAGACTGGTCGCAAGAAAAAAAGAAGACGCACTAAAAAACTTCACTCACAGTATTCAATTTGTTCCTACATATTATGTTATGTTATCGAGTAGGTATATGTCACTCGGCTCCACAAAGGCCTCGCTTCGGCTTTGACCGTCCACAGCGGCTCGGGTTTCTGTCTCGCCTCGGCTACAATGACAAAGGTTACTTACCCATTTGCATCAAAATGTAATATTTCAGTGAAATCAATCCATCGATAGTGCACAGGACGGTGCGACCGCAGCTACAATGGAAACAAATTGGTACACTACCTACGTATTGCACCCTCTCACACCCTCCCACCCTCTCCTTTGCTGTGTCGCAAGCATACATGTGAAACACAATATATATAGCACCGGAATCGCCAGTTTCTGTCAGTCCACAATTTCTCAAACCGACACGGAGATATTATAGACTATCAAACTTTGATTCGTAAAAAAGTATTCCAAATGTTTAGTTGACAATTTATCGAGAGTTTACAATCATTCAAGTTATTTTATAATCTAACGGAGTTTGCCATTTTCCGGTGACATATACAATGTGGAGACATCGATACGACAATAAATGAAACCACTGGCTTCGTAGGAATATTTTGAAACTATTATAAATCCTGTCACCGAAATTAAAAATAAACTTTCCAATTACTTACATAAAACGTCAAAAAACTCAAACTAGTCAAGGATGTGACTACTATTCTGACGAAATATTCTAAGCAGTCTTTTGCAGTTAGTGACATCAAATCTGTGATAAAAGACAACATATTCGTATGAACTAGTATTGCCAGTGTTTTTTGTCATATCGTCTCTACCTTGTATAAAATCAATATGACTAAATTAATTAGTCTACGACTGTTCACTACTTGCTCGCTTCCAAAGCTTAGATTTCTATAGAGAAGAACGTGCAAGAAACTCCACGGACACTCTCATCTATAAATTGTTTAAAAAGTTGTAGTTACATTGTTCTTGTCGAAATTATACATATGTGAGAACGATGTAAAAAGACGTCCACGATAAAAGCGTCCGGAGTAAGAAAGAAACAATTCAAAGCTAATAATTAAAATAAACCTTGGCATTTGAGAGAGATGACCAGTCCCAGCTGACGGAGCCAAATAATGAAACACATGCGCCCCCATCATAGAGACATTTGAGTGACCATGACACTTCTAGAAACGGTTGTAGACTACTTTTTTGCAAATACAACGAAGAGCGCTAATTTAAAGTAAAATAGTGTGTACTTTTACAAAAAAAAAACAAAAAATTCTGCCCTAATAAACACAACAATACATAAATCCTATTCCGCGAGGTACCAAGAGTTCATATCACACGGGCGGTCGCAAACCACAATAGAAACAAATTGCCCAACTATTAGCCACATTAGATCCGCTCGCACCTTTGCGCTCCTGGTACAAACGTCGTGAAATATTGAGGTAAACCTGATATAAGACTATAAGTTTGTTGTCGATGTGTGTCACCGTGTATTATTTATTGCGAAAATTGTTTGTTTTGTTGGTATTTTACAGTTTTCTCGTTCTTTATGGGCCCCGCAAACAAACGCGACAATGCGAAAAGAGTTTTTCAATGAAATTGTGTGTATGAGCTAAATAAAAAACAGCCGCACGGTTCGATCTTCCAGGTTAAGCAACGCTTTAATGTAATATACCGAGATTCCTCCGTGCCTCGGAAAGAACGCTAAGCCGTTGGTTCCGCCTCTTATTTGAGATATCAAATCGTTACAGGTTGTCAGAACTTCAGAAGACTATATTGTTTTAATTATACCGCCACATACAAACTACAGACCCTGACATCACAAAGATACCTGCAACGCGTTTTCAAAGTTTTCCGTGCTATTTGAACATATACTAATTATAACAGCCTAAATATCAACCATTGGGCAGTTGCTCACCAACCACAACACCCGTCTGGTCGGAAGATCCTTCCTTTCAATGGAGGTTTGCAAGACTGTACACGCTGTTCCGCATACCGCTAAAGCACTTTCAGCTAGGTTATTTATAGTTTAATAAGTCTATGGTTATATTATTATTCCTCCTTCTTAGCTAGGTTATGATTACTAGTTAATTAGGAACTACGAAATGAGTGCGGCGTAGCTGCGTAGGTGTTAATTGCTACGACGCCTACTATTTCGTAGCAACCCGGTACTGGGAGTGATTTGAATAATATATATACGTCGGCAGTTCGCGCTTCTATGACGACGAAATAAAATTATGAATCTCATCTTTACTAACAAGGTGTTATTAAGCCAAGGCCTATATTTGTTTCAGTAGAAGTTACGTGTTTTGGGGTTCCGAGCGTCTGTACGAGAAAAATGGAAACCTACACTCGTGTTTGAATAAGCCTGTCTGCCCGTCAGTAACAGTTGGTTCAGAAGTTGCAACGGATAGAAATAGTTTGGCGGACTATCCCTTAAAAAAAACCTAAAAATATATAAAATTTTGCCATCTATTTTTATACTTAACACAAGCTGTGCCCGTGGCTTCGCTCCCGTCACCTCCCGTCAAACGTTACCTTCCCTACTCTACCTACCCTACCCTATCTACCTACCCTACATACCTACCCTACCTATCTGCATGCCTGCCAGAATTGCGGAATTTGTTCGAAAGAGTCACCGCGGCCCTGGAACGCAAAGGGCTTTAGAAGGAACACGGATGGGTTTTAGTCAGTAAAAGTCTGACACGCCCTTCCGCTCCACCCAGAGCGGAAGAAATCATTTGATGATTTCCCATAATTAAAATAAAAAAAACCCTACCTATCTACCTACCTACCTTTTTTTTTGTTTTTAAACCTTCCCTGTAATCTCTCTTACAAACAAAAAAAAAGCCAAATCGGTCAAGCCGTTCTCAAGTTATAGCGTGACCAGGAGAAAAAGGGGTTCATTTTTATATATAAATAAGGATTACTAAGTATACAAATCAATATTTATTCATACACTTAGCCGTCAAAGTGCTCCACCACATCGTTGTCATGTGGAAACGTACCCAGAAGACAGGCAGCATACCCCCGTTGTAATAGCAATGCTTATTCTTTGTGCAAAGAGCGAAAATTATTTGGTCCTTTTCCTTTGAAACTCTTCTTATTTTACTAGGCACGCGTTTAACCACTATCTCACCTGATGGTAAGCGATGACGTGGTCGAAGATGGAGCGAGCACGCTTGCCTAAAAGTAACCTAATAATTCTTGGCTTAAAGATTCCCTGGTTGTAGCTATCAGGAACACAGACTCTGGCAGGGAATTCCACTCCTATTATTCCTGTTAATTACAAACAACATTCTGTTAAGTCCTCAACAATGAACTCAATCGGTACGGGCTCGAGTGGCCAGGTGTTGCCAGTGTGGACAAACAAACTCCTTTAAACGACCTTTTAATAATGTGGGAGCAGTCACAAACTTGGCCCGTCCTAAACAAATGACATTAAACGGAGAAGTTACAACGACTGGATGTGACAGAAAAAATAATATATTTACATAATACAAAAATAATACATAATAGTAAAGCGAAATATCTAGAGTACCGTAAAACGGGGCGGATAGAAATGCAGGGGTGAATAAAAAAATATTTTTTGGGTTTTTCACATAAATACCATATTAATTGTTTCTCACAAAGCGTCCATTTAAATATAAAATAATAATAAATAACGTGAAAATTTCTATCAAAGTTTCGTTTTTATTCGCCCCATCATTTCTACCCCGTTTTACCCGGTACCTAGCTATTCAAGGGGTAATGAGATAAAAGTCGATTTCAGTTGAATTATCTTGCTACACAAATATTACAGATCGTGTCACCCGCAACTCGACTACAAAAATTATCATTTGGAATTCATATACTTATATATCTGCCTAGCCTTTCCCAACTACATATATTGGGGTCGGCTTCCAAACCGGATTCAGCTGAATACGTTGAGTTTTACGTGGAGCGGCTGCCTACCAGACCTCCACAACCCATTAACTGGGTAACACGGTACCTACTCCTTGGCAAGACTGGTGTCAGATTTTCTGGCTTCTGACTATCTGTAACGACTGCCAAAGATCTACAAATGACAGCCGGGACCAACGGCTTAACGTGCTTTTCGAGGCACGGTGGAGTCTCGTTATGTTAAGATGGACCGATGGACCCATCCACAGACCAACCTCGGCAAGCGTTGCTTAACCATCGACCCATGCGGCATTTGAAATAAACCCTTCCTTTTCCATAGTCGGGTAAAACGCGAAGCAATGCAAGACATTTACCAATTTGACATCTCCAACTTTGTGCTGATGAAGGTCTAGCCCCCGACTTCAGAATTAAGAATTTATAGTTGAAGGTTTGTCAAACTCTATTTTATCATATGGAGGTATGCGGTACAGAGAGTAAAGTCCCGCATACCTCCACCGAAAAATGGGAGGATCCTCCGAACCAGACGGTTGTTGTGTCTGGTGGGCAACTGCCCGATAGTTGATATTCGGACTGTTGTACATATGTGTTTAAATCGCACGGAGAACTTTGCTTGCGCGATGCAGGATTTCGATGTTAGTTCGTCGTAGATGGCGCTGCGGTTCTTTTTGTTGCCGTACAAATTTAATAATAATATAATATAATATATAATATATCCTGGGACAACTCACACACGGTCATCCGATCCCAAACTAGGCAGAGCCTGTACTATGGCAACCAGACAACTGATAAACATACTTATATATTTCTAAATACATACATATTATACACAAATTACACCCAGACACAGAACAAATGATCATGCTCATCACACAAAGATTTGTCCTGGGTGGGAATCGAACCCACGACCTCCGGTTAAGCAGTCAGGGTCACTAACCACTCGACCAACAGGCCAGTCGTCATTTCGTTTCTTTGTTTTTCAAGTGGCGGCATTGATGCCGCTACATTCGTAAAAACCATTGGCATTAAAACAGTGTTTGACACGTTCACTCCAAATATTCAATTCGGAAATCAGTTGCCCTACTATGACGTGCTAATGCCATCCAATTCCGATGATGTAAACGGGATAGTGCTATTTGCTATGTATAGCTCCGTCTCCCTCTTAGAGCGGGATTATGATCGTTTTAAGACTTCATAGTAGGGCCCCAGCCCCTAGAGATAAGCATTACCAAACAAGATTGCTATATGTACTTAAGTTTTGATATTTTCTATTTGTAAGGTGATTTTTTTTAATTTATTTTTTTATTATTATTTTATTATTGTGCCAATAAATGCAATTTTCTTTCTTTCTTTCTTTTCACTCTGTAAGAAATTACAAAGCGACTGTGAGATTTTTTTTCTTCTGTAGGCAATATTAAAATGAATCTGTTTACCCGACTGCCAAGGAAGAGCTTTGTTTTTTGTGCGTATCTTGTATGTATGTATGTTTGTTTGTTACCTCGTATTTTCCAAGCGACTGATTCTGATGGATTTCAACAGTTAAGGTGTCGTTAGATTTGTCTCAAAAACCCAAGTGTCCTTAGATAGGTGTTTTAAATAAAAAATAAAATGGCCAATTTTTGGCGCTAAATTGTAAGTTGTTAGTCATTTTTTACTTTGTCCTGGCACTTCCACCAAATATACGCTTTTGTCTCGTAACTAACTAATCGTGTTCCGACCCCCGTAAGCCGGCTCATTGTTTACCTCATACCAACACAGCGACGAATTTCTCAACTAATAAGTAGTTCTCGTTTGTTTTGTACCAGCAAGATGAGTCGGATTAGCTCACGTAATGCCTTGATTGTTGTTCTAACTGTGTGTTTGACCTTTAGTTTTGATGGGTTAGTGTAAGGGACTGCTCAAACTGAAGCGAACGAGTGATACGCGACTGTGCATCGATTATTTGAATGATGTTTATGCTGTTAAAATAAACGTGTGTATGTCATTTCACCTGTAAATTGCAAACGCCATAAGATTGCAAAATATCGCGTGAAATTGTAAACTATTTTTTCTTAATAAGACATGAATATATTGGAAACTATTGAATTTGGATGGGATTTATTGTTTACAAAACGATTTCATAGTATAACGAGAAATCATCAAGATAAAATAAAGATTTCCTTAATAAAAATAAAATAATGTATGTGGGTATGTCGTTTTGTGGCAAATAAATGCTTTTTCTTGTTTATTTTTCTTTCTTTCTTTATTTATTACAATCTTACGGAGTCTCCAGTTTTCCGATAACGTCTACATGCGATAGGTATCAAGATCGAGGAGGTAGAATCTGCCTTATCTTTTCCCAACTATGCTGGGGTCTTTCATGCTCACTGGACGCAGCTGAATACCAGTATTTACATGGTGCCACTGCCTATGTGACCTCCACAACCCAATAACGGGGTAACACGATACCCCTTGGCAAGACTCGTGTCAGATTGGCTTCTGACTACCCGTAACGACTGCCAAAGATATACAAAGGACAGGTGGGACCAACAACTTAACGTGCTTTTCGAGGCACAGAGGAGTTTTGGTATGTTGAGATCACCCACCCACGAACCGACCTCGGAAAGCGTTGCTTAACATTGAAGACCGACCCGTGCGGCTGTTATTATTTTTCCCATAACAACAATTTTTTTCAAGTTGAGGTTAAAGTAGTCTAAACAAGAACGTTCCCCAATCAAAGTAACAATTTAAATGGTTTAGTATCAATAGTGATACTTCTCTTGTCATATGTCTGTAGTAGTGATGTAACGGATATTCGCATTCGCATTCGCGAATATCCGCATATTTTTCAAAATTCGCATTCGCATTCGCAAAAATTATGCTAATATTTAGCGAATGTTTTTAATAATCAAAAAGGAAATTATTATATGCATGCATATGAAATAATAATACAATACATAACACTTAAATATTTTTATTAAATCATACTTCTACATTCTAAATTAAAGTCTCATTTATGAAAAAAGAACTTCAGAGATCTGATCAAATCTAACATTAATCAGCCTTGTTACAACTATGTAAGGTTTGCATTTATTTAGTAGTATATTATTACTTTACTACCATTTTTAAATAAAGTTTACAGTTTCTATTTACTAAAAAACTAAACATTTACTTCAAACAAAATTATTAAACTTTAAATATCTAATGTATTAAGTATTTATAACCTTTGGCTTTAAATGTATATTTTTTCATTCCACTTTATAAATCTGAGGAATTAAATATATTTATAATGAATGAAATATAAACTTAAAAAACAAAACAATGAATACTTAACTATTTGTAAATAAACCTTTTTTCAAAAACAAAATTATAATTATTTTTATTTTAAACTAAAGTAAACTTCTAATACTTGTTATGTTAACATTTGGTTTCAATTGCAAGTTATTTATCTATGTATAAAAATAATGATATATAAGTAAGTAAGAAGGTACACAAAATATAGTTTTTCTAATAACATGTTGACTATTTACCTAATTATTAAATTTGTTGTAATTTTTAATTCTTAATAATTAAATTGAAGCAATGGAATGTTAAATTTTAAAAATAAAAGTTTGGAGGAACATTTCCAGCATCACATATTGTAAAATAAGTCCAAACTTCGCTGATGTGTGCTTTACTCATGTTTTTATGCCACTTTGTCCCTTAAATATCAGTTAAATTTGATAAATAACATAAAACTAACCTCAAAACAAAACAAAACTTTTAGAATAAACTTTCTGTGACTAAATTCATTCAATAAACCAATATCGGCTCGGCTATGTTCAATTTAAACATGGCCGACACGAAACGTCAAACCTGTCAAACATTTTACGCGCGCTTTTTTTGAAATTTTAAAATATTCTCATTCGCATTCGCATTCGCGAATGTTGAAGATAAATATTCGCAATCGCATTCGCATTCGCGAATGTGAAAAATCCAACATTCGTTACATCACTAGTCTGTAGTATTCAAGCCGAAATTACTTAGAAATGCATGCATCGCATGATGGAAAGCCATGATGTGGTCGACGATGGAGCACGCTTACCTAGAAGTAACCTATAGAGGAATGCGTTACAGAGAGTAAAGTCCCGCACACCTCCACTGAAATGAGAGGATCCTCCGACCAGACGGTTGTTGTGTCCGGTAGACAACTGCCCAATAGTTGACATTCGGACTGTTGTATATGTTCAAATAGCACGGAGAACTTTGCTTGCGCGATGCAGGATTTCGTTGGTAGTTCGTTGCTGACAGGATAGATGGCGTTGCAGTTCTTTTTGTTGCCGTTCAAATTACTCTTCTTTAGTTTTTGTTGTTGCGGCATTGATACCGCTACAAACCCATTCACTCTTGACTTGACAGAGAATTTCACTCCTTAGCTGTAGGTACGTACAAAGTAAGTATCCCTTACTTTGATAATGAAAAATTACATTCATAATAAAATTCATCGGACACATTAATTACATATTCCGAGGTACCGTTTAAGGAAATAAGGGATTAAGCTTTTATTACAGCGACTTGAAGAGGAGCGGTTTTACAGAGATCCATGAATAGAAACGAAGGTTCTTAAAAAAAAAATTACTTTAGTTTCATACTTTGTCTTCTGCTTTCCAAGTCGATGGGAACCTTTTTAGATAGTTTGGGCTTACAATCACTGGCACGATGAACGCAATAATTAGTGTTTAATAGTGGCAACTATTCAACACTAATTATTGCGTTCATCAAAGACTCACACTCCAAGCATTTATTTCAATTAGACCATTTACAGGCACTTTTGAATTGTCCAGGTCGGTCAGTCAAAAAGATGGAGCTATTTGCACGTTCCAAAGCGTAGATCTCTACGGAAAAGAACGTGCAAGAAACTCCACGGGCACTCTTTTAAAAATAATATTTTTACAAAGTTATGGTTACATCATTCCTGTTTAAATTATGCATATATGTGAAAACGATGTAAAAGACGTGCAGGATAAGCGTTCAGAGTGAAAAGAACACTTCATCACACATCAAGTACACAGACATAATATAAAATCATCATCGTCAACATTTCAGCCGAGAGACGTGCACTGCTGGACATATGCCTTCCCCAAGTTTCCCCATATCGACTGACCCAGTGCGTCTCGCATCCGGTAGATTTCCGCGACCCAGGTCATCGGTGAACCTCGTGGGAGGCCTTCCAACGCATTGTCTTCCGGTATGCGGTCGCCACTCCTGAACCCATAAAATTAAAAGTGATGATCATAAAAACAGTTTCAAGCAACGAATTTTTAAACATGTCTTCGATTGTGATAGAAAGTATAAAAGGATTTGTAAAATGCGATGTTTTCAAAGTCAATTCAAAGTCAAAGTCAATTCATTTATTTCAACTAGACCATTAAAAGGCACTTTTGAACGTCAAATTTACAGTTTGAAATTAAAATATAAGTGACTCTAATTGTCCATTCGCAAAAAGTAGATTCTTATGTAGAAGAACGGACAAGAAACTCCATAGTTACTCTTTTCAAACGTAAGTTTTAATATAATATTTTGTATACATACATTGATCAATTTATTATATTATGTGAGCACAATGCATCCAACATTACACTAATATACAGCACACACTTATCTACTAATAGGTACAGCAAAGCAATATCAGCAGAGATAAAATTAAGTTTACTAGCAAGGGACATGGTACTCTTTTGAGAGCATGTCCAATTTTTAAACTCCTGGGTACCTCGCGCCTCCATTAAATTAACTACCACCATTGTTTACGACCTCCTCCACTAATCTTTTCAATTATTTTTTGTCGCTATTACACTTCTAATTACTCGAGCTTCCGTTTTTAAACACGTTCACGACGGTAGTAAAATTTTAACTGAAACCATTTTTGTACGATAGTGGTCCCGAGGGCCTCGGTTCCAAATATGTGCAGTTATTAATTTAATGTAGAAATGTAGTCTTTTTAACCCAAAGGTTGACTGACGCCCGGTTACATTAAATCCGCCTTTATTTTAACTTTCTATTCCAATTTAAGTACACACATAAATTAATGAGTATTAAATCTCAATTTAATATATTGTAATCATAATCTAATATAATTTTATTGTATTCAATTTTAATAAAAAAAATTCTACTTTAATTTCATCTGTGTTATCTAATTGTTATTAATTTTAATTTTTCAATCAATGTTTTTATGATTTAAATTATTATTATCTGCGCATAATGTAGTGCATGCTGTGCTTCTCTGTAAAGTGATGTTTGAAATGTACAAGTTATAAAGTTACAGTGTACTCATTGTTGAGAAGCCTTAAATAAAAAATTAAAACATAAAAAAAAAAATATTGTACTTTTTATTCACATTTTAGAAAAGATAGTAGTAGGTAAGAATAGTTTCTTACATACATTGATAATTGCAACTCTATTCAGTGTAGAAAAACTGTTTATTTAACATATTCATTTTAACATTTTTGAGATATGTAAATTTGTACGCAGATATCCTGATTTATATAATAAAAGAGAAGACATACAAACTAGATTCACACTAAGACATAAAAATAGACTGAACATACCTAAATCTCGGCTGAAAATGCACTCCTTAAGTACCTATGTAATGTCTATAAAAATATATAATAAACTACCGGAAGAAATTAGTAACATAAATAAATATAGTATTTTCATAAATAGATTAAAGGTATTTCTTTTGAACAAAAGTTACTATACTGTAAATGAGTACCTAAATGACATTATATAATTGATTTAATATTCGAATTGTCTAATGTTTTACTTTTATTGTTGACCTTATGCTTTGATTTTATCTTTGATTTTTGTTTTGTGTTAAATTTTNTTTTGTGGGGTAATAGTACAGACACACCCACATTATTTACTCTGCAAAAGAAATTAATTCGAATTTTGGTAAATATCGAACAAACCGATAGCTGCAAACCACATTTCCAGGAACTGAAAGTTCTAACCCTACCCTGCCTCTATATTTTTGAGATATGTAAATTTGTACGCAGATATCCTGATTTATATAATAAAAGAGAAGACATACAAACTAGATTCACACTAAGACATAAAAATAGACTGAACATACCTAAATCTCGGCTGAAAATGCACTCCTTAAGTACCTATGTAATGTCTATAAAAATATATAATAAACTACCGGAAGAAATTAGTAACATAAATAAATATAGTATTTTCATAAATAGATTAAAGGTATTTCTTTTGAACAAAAGTTACTATACTGTAAATGAGTACCTAAATGACATTATATAATTGATTTAATATTCGAATTGTCTAATGTTTTACTTTTATTGTTGACCTTATGCTTTGATTTTATCTTTGATTTTTGTTTTGTGTTGAATTTTGTTAATTATTTTAATTGAATTTTTTAATTTCTATGTTTGTATTTTTGTGTTTGTTTATAATGTTCCAATTTTATGTTTCAAATTTTTGTAAATTTTGTTTTAATTTATAAGTTATATTGCTGTGCCCTAACAGGGTCTACAATGTTCTTTAGCTTAAAGCCTATATCGACACCTGTAATACTGTAGAATGCAATAAATAAATACGAAATACGAAACCTATTTTTTTTCCCCAACAGACATCTTCATCTTAAATTCTATATAAGTAGGTTAATTCAACAAAATTCCCAGAATACCATTTCCCCGTTGTCTTTTGAGCACGTAACGACATCATCTTCACAAATACGCCAACGGAGAACCAATCTCCGGAAATAATTCAATTTCTCTTCCTTCTCCCTCCAGTGATCGCTTATTGTCATTTTTATTAATGACTAGCTGATGTCTGCGACTTTACCCGCGTAGATTTTGTTTTTTTTTAATCCTAACTGAAAGGCCCGGCAAAATCGGTACAGCCGTTTCGGAGTTTAGCCAGAACAAGGAGACAGACATTATTATATTGTTATTATAAGTGTCGCATACCTATACATTTTCATATGCATTTAGTAAACAACTGTTTATTACTTCAGACAGACACTTAGGAACCATCTTATTCATAAAAACTTTAAAACCATTACTTAGTTAAATACTGTTTAACGGCCGGTTTCAATAACGTATCTGTATCGTGACTGTCAAATTAGCCACCAACAGTAGCAGAAATTCTGCTACTGTTGGTAGCTAATTTGACAGTTGGTCAAAGGTTGATACGTTAATGAGACCGGCCGCAAGAGTTCCAAAAATCAAATTCTCCATAGAAAATTTTGAATAAAGAATCTGTTTATCAATCAGTGTTTTAGCTATGTAACGGTTAAAAAGTTTTTATGAATAAGGCTGTAAAATTTTATTTATTTGTACAGAAAATATCAAATGTCAGACGAGAACAAATCTTTAGAAAAGTTTATCATTCGCTTAATAAATGTATCCTTCAGGATATAAGATAATCTATACGTATCTATTAATAAAAATGTTACGGATCGCTGTCTGTACATGGCAGATATATGAGAAAAAATATTATTGGGACCTTTACCAACGCAAATAGCACCCAAAATAATGATTGTTAGAATTGTTGTCTGTTTGTCTGTGCGTTTGTGCACGCTAATCTCAGAAACGGCTTATCCGATTTAGATGTGGTTTTCACTAATACATTGTGATAAGCTTCACTTAACATTTAGTATTTGTTTCATGTCAATCGATTCAAAGTTATGCCAATTTAAAGAATCACGTCGAACATTTGTTAATTAAACTATCTATTTCTATCTATTATTTATCTGTTCAGTAACATTAACAGATAAATAATAGCGGACTTCTATTCGTCTATTCGGACGGAATCTATTCCACGCGGACGAAGTCGCGGGCAAAAGATAGTTATACATAAGCATGTTTATTTCCAACATAAAAGATGTATCAGGTTTTTCATGAAAAAGATAATGGTATCCATGGAATGTATCGTCCTACGATAGAAACCTAACCTAGAGACCTACGATTTAGAAAAGGCATCTATATGCATCTTTCTAACTGAAGTTTTTAACTAACTTTAACTTTTTGCCCGTAAATTTGCTTGGAGTTTGAGCTAGATTCTTCTGACAATTTTATGTGGACATAATTGTATTGAAAGTAACGTATCGTTACTTAAGCTGGCGATCGAAATACACGCAAGTAACTCAGAATCAAATCCATTTACCCATTCCATGCACAGATATACGTATATATCAGAAAAATATGATCGAAAACTGTTTCGAAAAATGAATTGGAAATACCAGCGTGAAAAAATATATCCTAGAACACGGGCGCATTTGTTTGTGCAACAGTATCGAAATATATCCCGTTATTTTTGTGTTTATGTGTACCTAGTGAATTTCCCCGGGGCACACCTGTACCCCAGTTACGATGTTTAAACTCACCTTATGGCTATTTTGGCGCTCATGGTATGTTATGGGATGTCCGAACTTTATGCTGATTTCGTAGCAATTAGTATCTCGTAGATGATGGAAATAGCATGCAGTTACAAACTACAGCCGTATTCATAAAGATTTTTCGACCATAAATATGATTAAACTATGTTTAATATGTCACCGGATAATTGCAGACGCCGTAAGACTGTAAAATACCGCGTGAGTATATAGATAAGACACGGATATATTGGAAGCTATTGAATTCGGATAGGATTTATTGTATTCAAAATAATTTGTTCATAATTTATCGAGATATTATAATCTAATAAAGATTTAGTACCTGGATGACCGAGCATTGCTCGTTTTTTTATGATAAGCGTATTCTAAAAATGAAACCTAGCTAAATCGATTTATCGCCCCCGAAAACCCCTGCATGGTAAATTTCATGAAAATCGTTGGAGCCGTTTCCGATAAAAACATGAATTGCTCGTTTAAAGGTATTTAGGTAGTGTCGTTTAGGTAGTGTCGTTTAAAGGATTACAATCTTACTGAGTTTGCAATTTTCCGGTGACATACATGTTATCAATCGTAAATGATGTAGCTATTTTATTCAATTAATTGATTATAATATTTAAAGTACTGTATTGACTAGTGTGGTACCGACTGTGTTCGTGGATGGCACGACTAACCAATCACAATGCGTTTATTGGAACGTAGGCATAATGGTGGGGGAAACGCCATCTTGGTTATCGTGCCTGGCCTACGAGCTCAGTCGGGGACTAACCGTCGAAACAGAAGGAGCTTATTTACTGTAGTGTAGTGTATTTGTGTAAGTGAAATATAGTTTTTGGTTTTGTGTGTTGAGTTCGAGAAATATAATAAGTAAGTACATGAATAACTGTCTATTATTTAAATTCCTTATATTATTCTTAAAAACCCAGAACCCGAATAACAGTTAATATTTAAATTGTTTAAATGTTACTAGCTTCTATATACATATATTGATACTGATTAGCAGATTCTTTATTCTAAAGAGAAATTTAATTGAAATGTATAGTTAGATTTTTTTATGAATAAACCAGTTTATAAACGGCCTACGTACTAATCATAAATATCACATCCTTCTTAGGCCTCGTTTACGGAGACCCGAGGCGTCGCGCGTCGCGTGGGGCGTGGAGTCTCGCGGCGCGTCCGACGTTTTACGACTTCAAAAAAAAATGAGGTGCTCAGTTTGACCCGTATGTTTGTATGTATGTTTGTCCGCGACTTTCTCGCGTTTGCCTGAACCGATTTTAATGCGGTTTGAGAGAATACAGAAAAGTATTTGTTACATTCCGTTTTGATATACAAAAAATGGATACCCCGTGACGTCGCCCGCATGGAATCGTTATTTTTTATTTGGCAATAAATCCGGTTCTACCCAACTGATTTTGATGTGGTATTCAGCAATGTGTTTCTCATATCCTGAGGAAAGTTTAAGTGTTATAATATTCAACCTCCCACCAAAATCTGTTGTAAAGCAGCTACGCTTTGTTTTGTTTAGTGAGTAGATATCACCGTATCCACGTTTGCCTTGATAGGTCGCCGTCACTGGAGCTATGGAAATGTATCATCATATTTAAGTCGTTCAAATTATACTTAGTAGAGTATTTCTCTTGAAGTCGGTTATATTTTTTTAAAAAATGTTTTTTATTTCCGTTTACAGACAAACGGCGCATGCAGCGGTCAGCATCATCAAACTTTTTTTTTTTGTGAGTGACATCTCGCAGTTCTACCTATAAGGTTGTCGACTGCTTAACAGTGCTCGCCTGTGGTGGCCTTAATATAATATTAAAGCCTCCAGCCAGGGCTTATAAAAAACTTACAAACTAAGCGACTACACGCTAAGGGAACCCCCTGTGGGGTACGGACCTCGGCTTAGGGCGTCGCTGGGGGAGGACAGCTAGGGACGGGCTGGATCGAACTAGAGCATCATCAATCGCGCAAACACAAATATATGACAAAACACGCCGCGGGCCCCGCCGCGGTTGTTGCTACGTTTTACCGTGATCAGAGAATTACAGGAATACCTGATCGCAACGCTGCGTGCGCCCGCGCCTCCGCGATAAACGTCACGTGCGACGCGGCGATGCCATCCGCGGGCTTCGCCTGCATTTCAAGCAAACGCGTGTAAAATCGCTTCTCCGAAAACGCTCTCAAACAACGCCATAAGTTTGAATTCAGTGCGGGCTGCATCGCCGAACGCGACGCGCGATGTCCTGCGTCCCCGTAAACGAGGCCTTACGCGTTCAACTGTCTTTTATTTTTGGGTTTTTGTTGGTTTGGCTCATTTTGACAAAGTGACATTCTATTAGAGAAAATTATTGGTAAACTCAAAAATGTTTTTGATTGGTCGAGACGTTTTGGTAGTTCATGTCAATCCCATACCATATGATTGTTTTTTAACGCTGCCCTACACTAGAAATTTCTACTGTATCGTGGGTGCGTTTACTAACCCACGTACACAAACAGCCAGACACGGAACAAATATTTTTAGGCCATCTAAGGCGATAGATTGTCAATTTAAAGAGGTATAGGCCCGCTGCTATCGCTTATCCGTTTAGGAAACAAATCTTTTAGAATATATTCATGGAAGCCTTTAGTCCGTTACTATTTTGTCTTTCTTTTCTGAACCTCTGGAAAAACAGGAAATAACATTGCAAGTCCCGACATAGGTAGGTAAGTACAGTCACGCAAAAAATTCTATGCGCACTTTTTTTAGACGCTGCGGGGGCAAAATAGATTTTATTTTTTCGTTCGTTTGGTGTCGTTCGACCGTGGTGTCGATAGTGTGAAAATTGCTAAAAAACGCGGAAAAAAACTTATCGGGTTTCAATCAACAAACCTTTTACATTTGACACAGCGGCATCACGACCATAGATTTTTTATTTAGTTTTTTAAACCTGGAAAAAGTCTAACGGATTGACAATAAATTCGTTTAATTTTTTTTTTATTATTATTATAACAAGATTTGTACCATTAAATAAAGTGGGTACACAAATGTATACACAAATCAGTTGCAATTACTTATTATTCAAATTATTTTGGGGTAAACTGTTATCAGAAAACGGGGCGGATGGATGACCCCAAAATGGCAGCCAGTATTTGAGATACAAGGTACCTACCAACCTAACCTTCAGCAGACATCAAACACATTGTACAGCTGTCAAAATATTGTAGGTATGAATCAAAACTCTGATAATATTTTTTGGTAAAAAAATATATTTCAAGAACAATGCTTCACTCCTTAGAAAATAACAAGAAACACAAATGAAATCTCTATATCTTAACGTTACCTTATGAAGGTAACTGAACCATTTTCTGTCATCATTTAACGGCCCGTTTCAATAACGTATCTACTTTTAACCAACTGTCAAATTAGCTACCGGTAACCAACTGTCAAATTAGCTACCGGTAACCAACTGTCAAATTAGCTACCGGTAACCAACTGTCAAATTAGCTACCGGTAACCAACTGTCAAATTAGCTACCGGTAACCAACTGTCAAATTAGCTACCGGTAACCAACTGTCAAATTAGCTACCGGTAACCAACTGTCAAATTAGCTACCGGTAACCAACTGTCAAATTAGCTACCGGTAACCAACTGTCAAATTAGCTACCGGTAACCAACTGTCAAATTAGCTACCGGTAACCAACTGTCAAATTAGCTACCGGTAACCAACTGTCAAATTAGCTACCGGTAACCAACTGTCAAATTAGCTACCGGTAACCAACTGTCAAATTAGCTACCGGTAACCAACTGTCAAATTAGCTACCGGTAACCAACTGTCAAATTAGCTACCGGTAACCAACTGTCAAATTAGCTACCGGTAGCTAGCTTGGTAGCTAATTTAAATACGTTATTGAGACCGGCTGCTGTTATTTGGCTATGGATTTGGCTTAAAAATACAACACACCATAAACTACAAACTATTCAAACAATGATTTAGGATTCTTCGCCTCTATGGTCGCCAGCCTCATGTCTATGAATCCATCAGCCACTCTAGCTTTTGTCTTTAAGTGAGTGAAGTTCGCATAAATCCTGCCTCGCGTGAACGGGAATCCTTTGGGAATGACGGCAGGTTTGATTGTCATGTTCAGTAGATTGTATTGCCCCTGATAAAAATATAATTTATTGTTAGGTTTGTGCACAGATCTGTAAATCGAAGGATTATCGGCCTTTGTTTTCGATATGTCAGAAGAAATACACAGGTATATTTTAAAACATTTTATTTTATCTGATGTCACTCTTAGGGCGGGTTTTATTGGTTAATGGTTAAAATTGAGATTTTTTTTTTGGAATAAACTAATATACAAAATGGCGGCTGGTGGCTACGCCAGCCGTTATTGCAGACAGCGCTTATCCAGTTTCAATATCAATACAAATTGACGTTTATTAACACGATTGAGTACGTAGAAAACTCGTATCAAGGTGGAAGAAGAAGTACAATTGTGGTTGCGTTCCTTTCAGCCCGTCCGTGCAGCTGTCCTCGCCTCAGCGACACCCTAAGCCAAGGTCCGAACCCCAGGAGGTGTGGAGGGTGCCCTTAGGGTGTGGCCGGTTATTTTTTTTTTTTAATGGCCCCGCTGACAAAAAACATCTGAACTATGTCACAACTCGTCTTCAGCACTGTGAAGTTCAAAATCTAGATATGGAGAAATATACCCAAAACCTAGATGTTATAGATATATTATATACGCAAGTATAAATTATGCTCTTTTAGGCCAGTCATTTAAAACATTTTAGGTCGCAATAAATTGCGCTGTCCTGATTTTTTGGGATGTTATTGAGTTGCGGAATCCGGTCGATTCTGTAAACATATCGAAGTGAAGGCATGGGTGAAGTGATCACGAGGTGAGCTGTCACTCCATATAATCAAGATGGAATGACAGCTCACTCCTTGTTCACGTGACATCTTGATAGTATGGATTGACAGCTGAACTCGTATCACTTCACCCAAGCCTTCAATTCGACATGTTTACAGCCGATCGATTCGGTAAACATATCGAAGTGAAGGCTTGGGTGAAGTGATCACGAGGTGAGCTGTCAATCCATATAATAACAATGGAATGACAGCTCACTTCGTGATCACGTGACATCTTGATTGTATGGATTGATTGCTCACCTTTTGATGATTTCACCCAAGCCTTTAATTCGACATGTTTACCTTATCGACCGGCAGAATCGACCGGCAGTTCGAAAGAGTCACCGCGTGACTGGAACGCAAAGGGCTTTAGGAGGAACACATATGGTTTTAGTCGGTAAGAGTCTGACACGCCCTTCCGCTTCCGACAACCAGAGCGAAAGAAGTCATTTGATGATTTCTTATCCTTAAAAACCTATTATTTTTCAACTTCGAAAGCTGCTAACTACGTGGTGCTCGGACAACTTTTAAAATAGATATAAGATAGAATAAGTCAGTCTGAAAAAAAATCAGTTATTTTTCAGACTGGTTTATTCTATCTTTTATCTTCTAAACTGTGAATTCTACGGAGAAAGTCAATCTGTACACTTATAAAGTAAACAAAATTTGCTACAATTAAAGTGCAGCTTAAGTGGTTTAATAGGTGTTGAGATACCGCACTTCAAACATGAACAATTTTTCCAAAAGTAAGAAATTGTAGTTTAAATACTGGAGCCCTGCGAATTGCAGGACTTTCGGAATACATATGAAAGATAACACTGTAGAAAATGGCTCTTCATCAGCATCATGCAAAATGAAATCGAATACAATGAATAAAAACGTATTCATTTATCAATCTTTGACGACTCGGTTGGCGCAGTGGTTGAGCGATTGGCTGCTGCGCTGCGTGTCGCGGGTTCGATCCCCGCACGAAACAAATATTTGTATGGCCTACAGATAGTTATTCCGGGTTGTGGCTGTTTGTGTATGTAATTTCGTATGTTTGTAAACGCACCCACGATTCAAGAGAAATTCCTAGTGTGGGACAACATAAAAAAAAAACTTAAATATTACAAATATTTTGTAAGTGTTCAAGTTCGGAGGAACGTTAAGGGAAAAGATTAACGTTATGTGATGACGGGACCTCAGCTGACTTCTGTCTGCGACACGGCACAATGTAAATTAGCAGTATTTTCAATAATTAAAAAGAATTGTCATCCAACTATGGGAAGATACCCCAATGCTCAATATCCATAAGAAATAGACCATTGGAAAGAGCTTTTCTAGAAGAACATTAGCTACATATTCAAATTTTGTTAATGATTAGTTCAGAGAGTTAAAGATGTTTAAATAGAGAGAACTGTTCAAATTTTATAGGCACACTTGAAGCGATTTGGTAGTTTTAGAGTACTTTCCCGGAGTGGTCCCATTTCAATTTGGTGAAGATCTGATGAAGAACTTCGCAGATAGGTAACGGAACTCCTTAATATATAATAGCAAATGGACTGGGATTGCTGAAATCTCATGTCTGGCTATTGTTTACACCAGTTCATAACATAACATCAAGCCGTGAAAAAAAAACTTTTTACAAAAAAATACAACCGACTTCCAAATTTTTGTATCGAAAAAGTGAATTAGGACTAAGTACGAAATCGATTTTAATTCTAGTGAATTTTCGGTTTACTTTATTTGATAATTTAAAAAACTGCTTTACGACTTTATCTAATACAACTCTCCTTGTAGAGTTAGGGTCAACTCACACCGAGACGCGACGCGACGCGACGCTGCGCGCAAATTTTACATAGAGCGACTCAAAATATACTTTATTTACTACACGAAACGATACACATTTAATTGTGAGAATTGAGATACGTTGCGCTGCGCAGCGCTGCACCTCGAGACGCCTCGCGGCGCAGCGCGACGTATCGCGACGCAGCGGTGACGAGCGGCGTGCAAGATCGGTGCTGCGTCTCTCGATGCCGCGCGACGCAGCGCGGCGCCGCGAGACGCAGCCTGAGGCCGCTGTGGCGACTTGCCTACTATTTCCGTCCAGACTTCGTTTAGATTTGATGCAGTTCGGTCGAGTGATAAAGAGTGAAAACATAATGATAGACTGGGATCTTGTTATAATCGGACTACTTGCAGAAGAAGAAGAGGAAGAAGATTATAAAAATAGAATTAAAAAGAAGACAACACACAGGAGTATTTGGCAATACATTATACAAACACTCGTAGCGCTGCACAAAAAAAATTAACTTCTCATCGATCTCCATAATGCACCCGCCAGATATAATATACGTCGTTCTCATGCGCTTGCAAATGATAACTGCGGGTGGGGGAGGGCGGGACGGTCGCCCGCGGCACAGCCGCGGCGAGTAGACACGTTCCGCTGCGCCGCGCGGCGTCTCGCTGCGCCGCGCGGCGCCGTTGATGGTACGATTTTAAGATGCGTCTCGCGACGCCGCGAGGCGTCTCGCGGCGCCGCGCTGCGCAGCGCTAAATCAAAGCCGCGTCGCGTCGCGTCGCGTCTCGGTGTGAGTTGACCCTTAGTCTTTTAACGTGAAAACGTTTTAAAAAAAGTATAGATACAAAGTTAGAGATGAACCGGTTATGACGTCACCAAAAAAACATATTTCTCGTGATTACATAGTTGTATCGCCAACACACACTTACACAACAACAACAACACAACTTACACTGTCGTTTGCAGACATCATTGAACAGAGAGGGATAATTTTGAGGAATTCAAAAAATTGCCTCAAAATTCACTCTGCACGACAAAAAAAAATATGCATAATTTCACAACGGTAAAGTTTATATGAGTTATTTATTTGTTGTCGTGAAAGTAAAGTGTAAAGTGTACTAAGAAGTTTTATGCAAAAAAAAACGGTAGGGTCACGATAATGCCTTCCCTGACTTTAAAGCTAAAATTACAATTTCTATATTTTTGGAAAAAATATGTATATTTGATGTGCCTCCACACCTATTAAGCCAACAGAGCAATGGTTGGACCCAAATTGTAGCAAATTCTGTCTACCTACTTGAAAGTATACGGATCAACTTTCTCCGTGGAATTCACCGTTTAGAAGAATTAAGCCTAAATTTAAGACATACCGAAAATTAAGATGTTTTCCGAGCACCACGCAGTTAGCACAGGTCTTTCGTAGTTATTGTCTCTATGGTAGACAGAGACCTCTCGCTGCCGGCCGTAGCCCGTTCTATGGTCGGCGGCGAGGAGGCTGCGGAAAGGGAGGGGGAAATCTCAACCGCTCTCCCGGCCTGCAACAGGCGCACCTGGCGTCGGAGGAGGGATACGCTGCCCTATTCCGGCCCCCCTAACTAGATCCAGGGGCGGTGGACTTAGGTGGGAGATGGAACACCGGGGTGATTTTAGTCAGTAAGAGTCTGACAGACCCCTCGGCTGCCGCGGGGTGGAGGACATCCATGAGAATTTTCCCACGTTAATAAAAAAAAGGTCTAACGTAGTCGAAAAACTGGGTGGCTGCCACAGCCTAGGCTGCGAGAGGCAACTCATAAAAAAACAGTTGTGGTAGCCAACCCCAACACACTTGAAAAGAGACTACTCAAAAAAGGTCTCATCATCATCATATCAGCCGAAAGACATCCACTGGCCTTCCCCACACATAGGCCTTCCCCACACATAGGCCTTCCCCAAAGGGTTTGCCATAGTCGCTAAGCTTGGCAGGCGGGTTGGCGATCGCAGTGTAGCTGTTACAATATACAGATAATGCTGATGCCCATTCCCTGGTAAGTCAAAAAAAGCTGGTTATAATTACCGGTAGATGAGGACAGGGCTTTCTCAAGCCGCTTGCCCTTATGGCGGATCCGAAGAACAGGTCCTTCTCCACGAGATAGCACCAGTTGAAGTGCATCTCGATGAAGCTGCGCTTGTACTGGTTCGTGAGCAGCTCGTAGAAATATATGTCTATCTGTAAGTCAGGGCTTATTTATTAAAACTTAATACACGAGTTCGTGGCTAAATAATGACAGCCGCACGGGTCGATCTTCAAGATTAAGCAACGCTTGCTGAGGTCGGTCTGTGGATGGGTGACCATCTTTACATATCGAGATTCCTCCGTGCCTCGGAAAACACGTTAAGCCGTTGGTCCCGGCTGCCATTTGTAGATTTTCAGAAGCCAGAAATCAGCAATATTAAGTATTGAAAGCAAAGATGATAAGTTTAAAAAGTTATTGAACTTACATAAATGTTAGTGTCGAAAGGCACGATGTTTTCAAAGTTAAGCCCGACGTAGTAGATGGGGTTGCCCCGACCGTACCTCACTGATGTCAGGTTCGCGTACGTTAAGTACTTGGGGTTGAAGTACGTCACCCTGGGGTGCTCTACGCTGATGTACGTTACCTGGAATAAAGGTTTTTAGAATGAAGAACCTGCCCCCACTATTTCTAAACACTAACGGCCGGTCTCAATAACGTATCTACCTTTAAACCAACTGTCAAATTCGCTACCAACAGTAGCTGAAACGTCATGTTTGCTTTTTTATTATGACGTTTCAGGTACTGTTGGTAGCTAATTTGCCAATTGGTTAAAGATAGATACGTTATTGAAACCGGTCGTAAACCGTCTGGAAGCCAGAATCAAGAGTAGCCACCACCGACCGAGTCTTTGAAGCTCGTCGAGTCCCGGAGAAGCAACAGTAATCAGCAATAGTTGTTCGTAAGTTCGAAAATTCTTTTAACACGATAAGATTTTATGCATTTATCACACGACAGAATAGCATAGAAAAAATAGAATATATCTTTATTTTGCAAATATGAATTATACAATATTTGTTATAATATATCAAAGTTCAGCCATATTTTACCATTCGGCATGCATTTACATTATTTATGAAACACATGGCCTTACATTTTAAAACCAGATCAATGTATAAATTATTATTATTACAATTATCATTCAGTAGACCTATTCATAAATTATATTATCATTGTTATTCCGTTTATTCACTAAAACATACATTCAATTATATTTGTACATATAAATTATAAAAAAAAAACATTTAAAAATATAAAAATCCCATAGGTATCGGGAACAGGGTCCAAGCTACCGGCGGTACTGGGCTCCTTCTAACAATGCGAGCCATGACCAGAAGTACACCACTTTCTGAATCAGGCCCTTGATCCAGCTGCCTAACGAGAGCCTCCTGAGATGTTGGTCGAGGCTCATTATCATTATCATTCAATATCATAAATCATAAATAAAGATAAATCAACGATCAAAATAGTTTTTTGATCGTCGATTTATCGTTTATTGCCACCTAGGTATTTCCGTTTTCACCAACGCCAATCCAAGCTTGGTTAGGAAACACTTTGTTTTGGTACATACTTCGCAATCTATGAGAAAAGTCGACTGGCTGGACTTACGCGTCTCACCGAATTTGACACTTAAGTCACAGCTGAATAAACAGTTGCTTAGAACTTCTGCTCCAGCAGTTTTAAGGGAATGAATGACTTAAGACCCATATTAAAAGACTAGCTTATGGCTGCGACTTTGTAGGCGCATATCCCGTTTTTTCCCGTTCCCGTAGGAATTTTTATGTTCCCGTATATCCTATAGCATTCCTCATGAATGTGGCTATCATATACATAAAGAATTTTCCAAATCCGACTGCTATTTTCAGAGATTATCGCGTTCCAACAAACAAACTCTTCTGCTTTATTATATTAGTACATGTACATGTTACCGGTAATTTACAAACGCCGTAAGATTGTAAAATATCGCGTGAAATTGTAAACTATATTTTTTTAATAAGACACGGATATATTGGAAACCATTGAATTGGATGAGATTTATTGTATACAAAACGATTTTTTTTATTATATATCGAGAAATTGCAATCTAATAAAGATTAATTACAATCTTACGGAGTCTGCGATTTCCCGGTGACATAGATAACCTGACCACTCCGAATCACTCACCTTTTCTGAAACGCAGCTGAAGTAAAACAGAGATAACATAAAACAATGAACGATGCTAATCTGCTCAGCCATAGTCTCAGGAACCGCACTCTTCGATATATTTTAACAAAATATTTAACGCAAATATTACCCAGTTTTTATATTACCTACGTTCCGTATTGTTTATTGAAAAGTCATTTTATGGTTTGTAAACATTCTAATTGGATCGTAATTGCGAATGAAATTGCGGTCAACGTGGAGGTGGACGGTTAAAGAACGGAAAGGATTGGTTGGGATCCCATCGATCGACGCGGCTGGAATGAAGATGTTAAAGTTAAAATAACTTGTTGCTATGTCGTCATTATTAACATTAATTAATACTTCTTCTTGTTTTCGAGTCGATTGTGACCCTAACAGTTTGTGCCACATTTATAGCGACAGTTGCATTCATTAGGTCCTCAAAGGTACAGGTGCACTTGGGCACTCCAACAACTGGGCCATGTTTTGGACATGGGCACCGCACCATATTTCGTGTCGAACGAGTCTGTAAAACACCATTTACATATATATATTATTTATACCCCATAGCATAAGCTGAGATAGGGACCATTTTGGCCTCGCATAGATAATTATTTTATTGTATAATTATCCATGTTTGTTACAATATATTTCTGTTTAGTTATTAATTTTATTTTACTGTTTTGTTTGTCTTGTGCGAGTCCCAAATAAACATTTTTCTTTCTTTCTATTTTACCAAGTTATATTTGCAGCGTCCTACTTAGGTGCACAACCTGATTGGGTGGTTTCTATTTAGGCCACTGCAGTTGACGTCCAAATTCATTTACGTATGCTACCAGATGAAATTGAAATGACAGACATAGTTGAAAATCATCGAGTTTTCCTGCATTTTATTGGTGCAGTTATCGTTAAATGCTTTGTTCCACAAACATGTTCAAGGCTACATATCGTTGTAGATATCTATAAACCTAAATAATACTCAATTTTGGACCCGTTAGCATAACATCCATTGAAGTTTCGAGAACAATCTGCCGGAAATGGAATAATTAAGACATTTATGTGAATTGGCACCGGAAATTGTGTATGTTAGTTCTCTTGTAACAAATTATTTTGATCGTTATCGTTTAAACTCAGGTTAATTGGCTTTAGGCTTCATTAAAGGGTAATATACTATAAACCTCTAGGTTGACCTAAAAATTAGGTAGGTACCACTGTCATATCATGCCTGTTTTTGATGGCTTAATGGAGTGTGCTAGCTAACAAGTGTCAATTAATTTCATTTCATTTCATTTACATATTGGATATATTATTGACTGTGTCATGTATTGTAAACTACTTTGCATACTACCTGCTGTATAATTCAAGTTTTTAAAACTTAACAGACAGATGTGTTGCTGGGGAGTTTGTTGCGCCACTTCTTCCCAGCTTAAACACCGGGAAGTGGTTACGGGCGGGTATTTTGTGGGACTGTCTTAATTTAGAACTTTGACGTTCAAAAAGTGCGTGCACCCAGCCTGATTTGAATAAATGACTTTTCATTTAGATTGTTGATTTCATGCAACCATTATGCATGGCAGGAAAAAAATCATTGGTTTTTTAAAGGGACATACAAATATAAAATAGGTTTTGAATTCGATGGGAAGAAAATGGTTTGTTTTGGCGGTCTGACTTGTACCTATATAGATTAGACTAGATTGTATTGATGTCGGATCAAAATATAAGTATTTATATATCAGTTCTTTAAGTTGTATTGCACGAAATTAGGAAAGTCACACAGGAATACACATATCAAGCAAATTCTGTGTGGCAGAATCATAGGGGGGTAGATTTAAGACGAGTTGATGACAAGATGTTAGAGGAGTAACTTAAATTGTACCTGATAATGTGTATGGGTGTTAATTGCATTAACACGACTTGTAACATTTTTATACGAAGGGGACGCCTGGCAGATGTGAAAGTGAAACATCGAAATTATTTTGTACACGTAATATGCATAAAAGAACTGATAAAAATACATAGACTGTATATATATATCACCGGAAAATTGCAGGCTCCGTAAGATTGTAATAAATCTTTATTCTCTCTCGAAGTATTGTGAAAAAATCGTTTTGTATACCTACAATTAATCCCACCCAAATTTCAATAGTTTCCAATACATCCGTGTTTTATTTAGAAAAAAACAGTTTGCCATTTTACGGGATATTTTAATCTTACGGCGTTTGCCATTTTCCGGTGACATATAGGTATATACAGTCTACATATACCATTGTATGGGCATGGCACGGCATGCGTCGCCACGCCATCTATCGGTTTTACCCGCAGCTATAGATGTTTCACATCAATAAGTTAAGTCAGTCATTGGATTCCGTCTACCCAAAATACCTATGCATACCTGTGACGCTAAACAGGTACTATCATTGGAAAAATTAAACAATACGTAATTAAGAAATACCAGTAGATACAGATGTAGATACAAAATTGGTCACCATCGTTTCTAAGATATTTATTTGAATACGCGGGGTTTACCCACATTTGGTGACGTTAATTAATAAAAATACATCATTTATTTACTCGACACAAGTTACTTATTGCTAGAGCTATAGTGTAGCACGAACATGGAATTAACGTTGTGAGAGACTGGTCCTTGAAGTAGGTCTCCATAAAAACCTGAATTACAAGTCACCAGGGCCATCCCGCAGCTGCTATGTCCTACTTTTTTGCATAGTAAGAGAAGTGCAGGAAACCAAGTTAAAACACAAAAAGAAAAAACAGCTAAATACCAACTTGCCGCGCTTGACTCGGTGGAACACAGAGCTAAAAGGCTCATTGGCGACATAAGACTGGTGGATGCCAAGCTTCACAGCTTGGCTCATCGCCGCAAGGTTGCCTGCTTGTCGGTCTTCTACAGATTGTACTTCGGGGAGAGTGTCCAGGAACTCCACGATCTCATCCCACCGGCCCCCTTCTACCATCGGACATCTAGACGCACTGCAAGTTACCATCCCTACCTTGTTGCTATTCCACCAATTCGCACTAAACGTTTCCAAACGTCTTTTATAATGCGCACAGCAAAGGAGTGGAACTCTCTGCCTGCGTCTGTGTTTCCGAACGCATACGACCCTAATCTCTTCAAAATTAGAGTGAACAGGCTTCTTCTGGGTAAGCTCGCTCCATCGTCGACGTTGTCTCTGTCATCTATGACCTAGACTAGAGTCAAGAGCAAACCCATATTAAATAAAAAAAATAATAAAAAAAAAACAAATTAAAAATACAAAATAATTGTGGAAATATCAGAACGCGTGTGAGTAGAGTAGGTACTGATTATGTGTCTATGCATAAGAGGTTGCTTGAGTGACTGTGGTGCGAGGAAGGTAAATAGCATATTAGGAGCGAGCATGATTGAAGGGAGACTGTGGTTCGAGTACAATAGTTTTATATATGCAGTTGAACGTTGTTGTCTGTCCCTAGGAAAAAGTACCGTAGTAAACATTAAACGCTCCTCCCCTGGCCAAGAGTTGAAAACGGTCTTCATTCCATGTTCCTAAAAACTTTTTGGCAAAACTCTTCTTGCTTTATCCTCCAAACATTCCCAGAATTCAGCATTGTAAAATAAAAACTTATAAAAGTAACTTAATGGTCATATAAACAAGGTTTATTCCATTCTTTATTAATTTATAGCAGGAGGTGACTCTTTGCTGTCGTTGAATAGCATCTTTTTCACGGAGTTAAAAGATTGATGGAATAGACGGAATATTTTTTGAATTTGGCCTGCCTAATGGAATGTTTTGTAGTTTATCTACGAATATAAGGTTAGCGGTTATCAGTATCTACCTATCAACGGCAATTATTTCGCTGGTCGCAATCGCAAGCGCGCCATTCAATTCTCAGGTCGGATAAAATTGTTCTTTGGTTTTTCCATTGGGCCAACCTCCTTCACACCTTCCAAACTCCGGGCTATCACAGAGACAACTCTGTGATAGCCCGGAGCTTGGAAGGAGGTGTGAAGAGGTTCGAAAACCTTGTCAAGCCGTAGGTCCTGTGCCAAAACTCGCTCTGGTCGTGTCGAATCGCCGTCCCATCGCCGCTACTCCAGAAAACCAGAACCAAAAGTGGCAACCACCAGAAAAGCACTAAGGCAATGAAGATCGACGAGGAGAAACGATCCATCTGTCTTGGATCCCGCAAAGAAATTAATAAAAAAATAATAGCTGAGAAGAGCTAGTCCCAGTCAGAAACAGTGCCTTGAAACACGGAAAAATGAATCATCACCATCTACCTGACCTTTCCCAACTAGGTATATTGGGGTCGGCTTCCATTCAAACCGGATTCAGCTGAATACCAGTATTTTACGTGAAGCGACTTTTCTACTAGTATAACTGGATAACAGGGTATTTATGGCAAGACTGGTGTCAGATTACCTGGCTACTGTCAATTCGTAACAGCTACCAAAGATCTACATATGACAGCCGGGAACAACGGCGTAGCGTGCTTTCCGAGGCACGGAAAAGTATGTTGGAATGGTCTCCCATCCACAGACCAGCCACGGCAAGCCTTGCGTTAACCTTGAAGATCAATCCGTGCGACGGTTATTAACGAGCTCCTCGAGACCAGGGCGGAAAGTCTCGACGTGGTTACCAATCGCCTACCGACCGAATTTGGTCAATAAATCCTAAGGCCGCCCGTACACAGTCAATCTCTAACGCGATGGACAATCAAAATCAATTATCTGATCCGCGGTCTTAGGACTTATCGACCGAATACGGGCGTTCTATGTCGAGACTTCCCACCCAGGGAACAATGAATAAAAAAGAGTATAAAATTCTCCTTATAACTTAATTCCGTCCCCTTCCAGTGAAGTTTAAGTAAAGAGGTACAAATAAATATCATTATCATGACATAACGACCGCTGAGATGTCGCGATGGTGCGCTGAAGACATTTTGTTTCTTTAAAAGCAACCCTTTTTGGTAGAATAAGATTTTGTTACATTAAGACTTTAGTAGATATTATTGTGTCCTTATTTAGTTTTATACTTATTTAGTTCAGTTCAGTTTAATTACGTTAAAGTTCTTTGTTTAATTTAGCAATATGACGAAACAAACGATTTTTAATATTTTTTAGATATTCTGGCCTCTAAGAGCCCAACAAAAAATATTTTATGTGATGAAAATGCCGGGAAATTAATTGTTTATTTACCATTTTTAGGATCAACAAGAAACCCTTATATAGTAGGCGCCAGATAATCGTGGAATAACGGTCATTGACCCACCTACAATTATTGACATTTTTAATTTGAAAAACGGAATTAATGACACAAAGCTGTCCCGAATCATCATCTCTCGTGATCCTTAACATTGTCTAATAATGAAAAACGATTTTATTTAATTGTTCAGGTACCTATGAACAGTTATTAGGGAAAGGTCAATATACTTTATTCCACATTTATCTGGCGCATACTATAGTTTCGCCATGTCCGTCTGTCTGTCTGTCCGTGGTTTAGCTCAGAGACGCTTAGCAGTAGAAAGTTTGGTACCTATGGGTGTACATATTAATCACGCGGACAAAATGGGAAAATAAAATGCTGAAAAAAATATTACGTAAAGTGGTGAGGAGTTTTTTTAGATGTCGTTGGATAGGTCGTTTAAAAAATTGAAGGTGTGCGAAAACCATTTTTCCATCCAATTATCCGTTTGCGAAATATTAAGCTTCACAGTGCTAAATTTTTGTTAGAGCCAAGTTTCCCCCTTCCGCCAGCTAAACGGTAGTATGTAAAGACGAGAAAAAAATCATGGTAGTAGCATATATAACGAATTTAAAAATAAAACTATCACAGCTAAGTAAACTTTATACGTTAACGAATAATAGTCGACTAATTTATAAAATGTACTTGGCAATTGTGACGAGCAACTACGGAACCCTACACTGCGCGTAGCCCGCTTGGCCGGATTTTTAACCGCAATTATATAAACTTCAGTAAGGGTAAAAATATGTAAGTAACTGAGACAGAGACTAATACCAGGTTGCCAGGAAGAGATGGTGGAATATGATAAGGTCGCCAGTTGTTTAGTTTAAGGTTTCCTGTATGTAATAGATATACCACAGCCAACAGGTAAAATCAGCCGTTTAATTAACAGCTTAGCTTTTTCATTGATATACGTCGTTAAATAAGTGACCTTAATGACATCCAGCCAATTAGTCTAATACAACATTTAATGAACAACAGATAAGGGTAACCGTGTGACAAAAGTATACATATGACGTCAGTCGAAGCTATATCGTAGAATTGGCGATTTCATGAAATGTAACATAACCTAACCTCGACGACGACGGAGCCTTGCTGCACGGGGCTCCACATCTGTCTGCGGGCTTTATACAAAACCTAACATGAATGATTGTAGCTAAGTTTGCTCGCTCACTCTATCTCCCGTCATCCCATTCGAACCTAACCTATCCGTGTCGGGGTGCCCCAAGTTCCCTGTTTCCCAAGTTCCGCTATTTGGCTAGGCAAGTCATTAAAAGATATCGAACCAAATCATTTGCCTAGCTTTTCAATTATTTGCCGGGATTTCACTTAGGCGACCTTAGATACATTAAAAAAATATAACAATTGTTGTTTTATGTCGTAGGTAGGTACCTGTTTTTTATATTTCTATGGTAGGTACATACCTAGTTGATCAGCAATTAAGTAGGTAGATAAGTTAATTTTCCTTACTTTATTTACAAAGTTAAGTTATACTTACGTATAAATCTTTTAATATTTGAAATGATATTTATTCATACTTAAAAGACAACTTTTAGTTCACAGTAGGTGTTAGTAGCACTGAATATTATGTTAGTTAATTTTAAAAATATGACATACAGTCTCCTTATGACTCAGATCAGTTTAAACTTGAGATTGGATGGAAAATTTGAAATACCTAAGTTAAAATTGACTAAAATAAAATAAAGTAGTTAAAAATAATAAGTTATCAATAAATTAAAATGTCAACGAATCAAATCAAATTGAATAAAATTAAAATGGATTCAAATTAAAACGACAGTAAATAAAATTAAAATGACAATAAATAAAATTTAAATGTCAATTAATAAATTACAATGTCAGTTAAAAAAAAAATGTCAATAACTTAGATTTTCATAAAATCGCATAATTGCTGTAAGTACCTATGTCACAAAATTACACTGAAAAAGCGATTGCACGACACCACAGTTTAAATGCTTACTAAAATCATAACACTCTAATATTTCATGTAATATTCAAGGTAAGGTAAACCAAAATTGATATGCACCCCACTGAGCAAGGCTCGGATACAAATAAGATAATATAATATATTATATTCATATCCCTGTAAACCCTGTAATCCATCCATTTAGCGGGTCTTATCTCAATTTCAGTGAATTGTTGGTTAATGTAAATCTATTGTCCGGGAATAGTTGCCAGTTAATCTGTAGCATTAAAGTTCAGGGGAGGAGGGTGAAATATTGCTGTTTTAGGTAGGAAAGGGGAGGTTAAAGCCCTTTTAGATCAGAAAATGGTGGTATCTGAACTTTTCGTGATGTTTTATTAAAACAAATCTATGTAAGCATGATGTAAGCTATGAAGACTCTTTTAGCGCCAATTGCAAGTAATGCCGCCATTTTGTTTTCTCAATACAATTTTCACAGATAATATGTCCAATAAATTTTGATATTCTAACTGATGGACTATCTAAATGCAATTTTTTTTTTCAACACACTTGTAAACTGGCTCCTTCCTACTTTTAGTTACGAAATTAAATGTATATCTCACTAGTATGGAAAAGTCACTTGGTCTGCCGCCGCCTATTCAATTCATTGTGTTCATCATACAGGGCTGGTCGCCGGGCAGCCACCACTGGCCGTCCGTCAACCCACGTCGGCGAACGAAACAAATCTGGGAGCATTTAATCACAATAATTAGTTACTGAATATTTATACTTAGGTACTTATGAAATTTTATTTATTTATTTGAGTTAGAGTGTGTTGAAAAACGTCGTTTGATGCACATGGGCATTTGTCATTGCAGCTTTTCCGCTCCATAACGGCCTCACCTTCGGCTTCTATTCCGCCTCGGTTGTAATGACAAACTATCCCCACTTGCATCAAAATGTTATACATTTATAAGTACCGTAAAAATAAAGTTTATGTTTCCTATTCATTGTTTTTCGTCTACAGAAATGTGCCCGACTGCCTATTATGCTGTGTTCATTCGGTACCTTACCTAATGATGATTGGTGTGTAATGATCTGTATGTAAATAATTGAATGTTGTTGATTCATTTCTTAGGTTAGGGATAAATGAGAAACTTAACAAAAAAAGTTTTTCCATCTGTACCGTGTGATAATTAAGGGCTTTAATAGTACATTGTTCACCGAGAGGAGAAAGTGACCGATTACCGTCGAGGGTGTCGTTTGAAGCCCGAGCCGTAGGCGAGGGCTTTAAAACACCCAAGATCGGGAATCGCAGTTTCTCTCGAGTGATACATAGTGCTTTATACTACACCTAGAAGGAAAATAAAAAACGAAATCTTTACTAATTGAAATTTATATTGAAATTGTTGCAGTTAAAACTGAATCCTCAAACAACACACAAATTGGAAATGGCGCCAATGGCGTCTGCAATTTTCACATGTTCTTTTTTCAAATTGTTTATCCTGCCGCCGCAGGGTCGCACTGCCAGCCCGACACCATCCAACACACAGCTAGTGGCCAGTGTCATTTTGCGAACTTGGAGATAAAAACTCACTGTAAAAACTTTTTGGCTTTTGATATTTAGGTTACCGGCGCATAGTCTTACCCAAAATTAAAAAAGAAAAACCACGTAAGAAATGGATTTTCATACACTTTTCTCTCCCGCTCAGATGCGTTTTCTCCCCGCATATTTGTTCGATATGCAATGACGTACTTTCTACCGTAAATTTGATAAAGTATCAAGGTACTTTCCAAGCAGGTGTAGTATAAAAGCATTTTTTTCATTATTTCAAAAGATTCCATTCCGAATTTATTCAAAAAAACAGACGAACATTGACCATTTTGTACAAAACTACTAAGTGTAAAATTTAAAAAAATATAGATAACCTATAGATTACAGACACTTATAAGAAGTTTATGGTTTTAACATGTTAGAGTCCAACACGCACTTGGCCGGTTTTTCAGGAAGGTATGTTATTATGTAAATATACCTAGGTAAAACAGTACTGTAAATCTTGCGTCTTGTTACACCAGTGCTGAACGTACCTTTTTTATTATTAGAGGGAAGCCTTCAAAAGGCGCCAAGACTTTTGGGAAGGAGACACAGAGAGTGTGGGATTTTTACCTCACTAAAATCACCCCGTTGATAACCATCAGGTAAGCGGTAACGGGGCTACCGTAAAATACCGTAAAACGAGGTTAAATTGATTAATTTTGAAATTAAAATAGACATATGTAACTACTTCAATTTTTTTTTATATGAGAAAAATACTGTGTTAGCGACTTTACTTAAAGTTTTAGGTACTTACTTATATTCTTTATTGAATTTTTTTTGTATTGTTTGGGAGAAAATAAAGCAAAACGAGCCTATCAAAGTTAAAATAAAAATGGGGTGATCCCCATAGTTTTTTCATTGTAATGTAAAGGAACCCTTTTTACGTTACAAAAGAAAAAAAAAATTTTTTCGCGATTATAATATAATTTTATATACGAAAATGTACTTTTGGGGTAACTATGAATAGGGTAACTTTGATAAGGACTAAGTAGGTAAATAAAAATAAAATATCAACTAATCAGCCACTGTTTATTTTTACTAGAATATATCTAGATACTCATAAAAATCATCATTCAACAAAAAGCATCTTAATTGAAAGATAAACCAAAATCACAGCTCCTTGATCATAACTTCAGCAGTAAAACTGTAGTAGGTAGGTAGTTCTTGTAAAAATTGCGGATGCCCGCCTTCCTCTTGTAGGTAAGTCCGCACCATTGCACGACCTATGTACATGACAAAACCATAACTGGGTTAGTTTGAAGTCTTACTGGTGTTTCTGGTGTGGTTTCTTCGTTTTTTGACACCGACTTCCTTTAAAGTTATT
Organism: Mamestra configurata; assembly: GCA_002192655.3. Taxonomy (NCBI): domain Eukaryota; kingdom Metazoa; phylum Arthropoda; class Insecta; order Lepidoptera; family Noctuidae; genus Mamestra; species Mamestra configurata. The sequence continues at coordinate 142,950 of NDFZ01004776.1, forward strand.
TTGTAGGTAGGTACTTTGTAGTGGTTTTATATGGAAGTCGGTTGTATTTTTTGTAAACAAGTTTTTTATTTTTTTACTTTTTACTGCCAAAAATTCCAACCAATCCATTTCTATTTAACTGTCTATCTCTGAAGTTCGTCATCAGATCTTTACGAATTTTAAATGGGCCCATTTCGAAATAAATCTCTTTCGAAAATAATTTTGAATACCTATCCTTTTCATGCCACTTTACCTTCAGTCATACACGATAACGTATAGATGCTTAATGTTTTGGTGGAACATCATGCAGTAGATCAGATCAGATGCAGATGCAATCAATGTTATCATTCGTGCAACAAATTGAGCGAGTGATCACACCAATTAAATTTGTTATTTGCACTACCTACACAAAAACTCGAGTAGGTAATTTACGTTCATCATTTCAGTATCAAAGTTAATAAATAGGTAATTGCAGTATTATTTTTTTTTCAAAACACTATCGTAGCATTTATATCTCACCCGTCTACGGATGTCGACGGTTATAATGAATCGGAATTTTTATCTTTTTTATTTGTTGTTCTATTTGTTTTGCCAACTTGAAACGTATATTAGTGAAAAGGTGAGTTACCTACTTAAGTAAGTAAGTAAGTAAATTTTATTTGTTTATACATGTCAAAAGCCAAAAGTCAAAAGTCAAAACGTTTATTTCAATTAGGCCATTAAACGGCACTTTTGAACGTCAGCATTTACAGTTCAGTAAAATAATAATGTTACATTAATAAAGTGACTCTACTGTCCATTCGGAAAGGTAGATTCTTATGGAGAAGAACGGACAAGAAACTCCATACATGGTGTAGGTACCTACATGATACATTGCATGCAAGATAAAAATGTGAAAAGGAAAAGTTCTAACATGTTCAGCCGCACATCAAAAAACTAATAACTACCTAACCCTTAACTACTAATATTTTAATGTCGGTAGGTAGTTTGGCACATAAATCAAAGATAAATCCTGCAATTTTTTTGATTTTTTTGTGTTTTCTTTTTAGTATTTCTAGTATTATGATTTGTGTAATTGTGCTTTTGTGTGTTGTGTTTTGTGTTCTTGTACCAAATAAATGTTTTATCTATCTATCTATCTACTTATACGTATAACGGCCGCTTTTACAAACCAGAGTTAGGTATCTTTTTCCGGGTTAGTTGCTCAACCGGGGTAGGTAATGTATGAAATCACACTAATACATATTACGAGTATAAAGGCGAAAGTTTGTGAGTGTGTGTATGTGTTTGTTTGTTACTTCTTCACGCGCAAACGGCTGGATCGATTTAGATGAAATTTGGTATAGAGATTGTTTGATTCCCGGGAAAGCACATAAGATAGTTTTTATCCCGGGAGTATGTTCCTGCGGTAGCTAGTATCTGTTATAAAACTCCTTTTAGCATCTAAATCTGAGCTAAGTTTAGGCCTTATATATTTTTAATGAATTTATCACAAACTAGCACTTCGCCCGCGACTTCGTCCGCGCGGATTTAGTAGGTACTCCACAAACTTCAACGCCCCCTCAAACCCTTTTTAAAGGTAAGTTTTGGAAAATTAAGCACTACGATATCCATTCAACGGTCTCAGGATCAGCCTACTATCCACCCAGTTCACCCCGTTCACCCCGCCAGAGGTTGACTATGTAAACATTGTTAGATCTGTTTCAAATTTCCCACTTTTAGCTTGTTCATTCCAATTTCCACGTAAATTGAAGTAAGCAATAATGTCCTCCCCTGAAAAATTCATCAACCCTTTTCGCCCCTTATATTTGTTATTCTTAATTTTTTATCCAAAACATTAATGCCGTGCATTAAGTTTCTCCCCAGTTAGCTCAAACCGCAACATTTTTCTTACTTAGAGCATCGAAAAATCCAAATATTTGTTATTTTTCTTTTTTTATCCAAAACATTAATGCCGTGTTTCAGCTTCATCGGACTAAGCGTTAAGATTCTCCCCAGTTCGCTCAAACCGTAACATTTTTCTTACTTAGACCATTTTTATGCCCGTCGTAACTTTAAAACGAAAGGTCCGATTTGAGTAATTTGAAGTGTAGTTTACATGTACATTATCAACCTTAATTCTAAACAAACAAACTAACTAATCTTTACTCTTTATAATATTAGTTTAGATAGATTAGATATATAATCCTGATGATGTGTCTGTTTGAGTATTATTCGCAAATTATCGGCATTCGATTGAACTGAGTCTATAAAATAATCATTAAAATGTCTTGCTATCATTTTAGGAATATTAAATTTCATAGAATTGGTTACCTCCCAAGTTGCTTTAGACTTGTTAGTGCTAGTTCCTATAAAATAGCTGTTTTGAGCCCTTTGTGTTAATTTGATCACTTTTTAATATCTCTTTGAGAATTATTTGAAAGCCGCTTTTGTATCACTATTTCGCTTTATTCTGTATTGCTATAATAAAGTTCATAATAAAGATCAAATAAGTTCATTGAACTTTATAGAATTTACTGGTGATTGTGGAATACTGAGCATACAAATGATAAAAGCACTCAATACAATTGCAAAAGAACTTGGCCCAAAGGAAATAAATACTAAAAATATTCTGCTTTTAATTTTCAAGATTAGAATCAAAATTTAGGATTCGTTGAATCTCGTGAGTTTGGAGGAATTACGTTACCCAAAAAATTGGGGCGTTTTTCAATTCTATTAGATTAAAACTCCTTTAATTGTATTAGAAGTTTCAACTACCATTACCGAAGTTAATGCAATTATCAATGTCTTCAGAACTGTTCAAAACATTATGCGCGCGTGGATTTCCTTAGCAGAGTTATTTTAGAAATGTATTTATTATACTCTTCAAAGATCTTATACTTACAATCATCAACAAATATATTTCGAAAAAGATTATTACAGGATTTTATGTTGATAAAAAACTCTATGGCCCATAACTCATTAATAGGTACCAACTCTTAACATCTTACACACGTGATAACTTTTAAACGAAATATCCGATTGAGATGAAACAAAAAGTATTTTACTTCTACATAAATACTCTTGATAACATAATGCTTAATTTCGATAAAGATTAATATTACGATACGTATTTAACGTAGTTTTTTTTCTTTAGACGATTTAATAATTATTTTGAACACAAAATGGGTTATTGTGATTAAACCATGATAGCTAGATATATGTTCTCGCGGACTTTTTTGTAGGTCTTAATGGGATCTTCTAACCCGTAGTACATCATTTTGTTCTTTTGTCAATAGTTTTTGCAGCGCACGCAAAAAAAGGTTTTTGATTTTACACCTTGTGTTACGAAATAGCAATTTTATTACGGATCCCTAATTTTGAAAAAAAAATATAGCCTATAGCCTTCCTCGATAAATGGACTACCCAACACTGAAAGAATCATTCAAATCGGACCAGTAATTCCAGAGATTAGCGCGTTCAAACAAACAAACAAACAAACAAACAAACTCTTCAGCTTTATAATATTATAGTATAGATAATCTTGGCCTTTTGCCACTCAAAGCCCAGCAGTAAGGCAATGCTGAGCCTTTGCCATTCAGTTAAAATTGCGTGGAAAGACCAGTTTTGAAATATAACAGCATAATTGCGTGGTGGTATGCTTAAACTCGTTTCACCTAGATATCTACTATGATCCCAATTACGAATCTACTACAGAAAATAATAACTTTACAGGTCACTTACATCGCTACCGAGCGTCCGAGGGTGGTGTACTTCAACAAAAAGTTCGTTAGAAACTTGTCAGTCACCAGTCGACGATACAGCCGGGACGACCTTATATACTACATCAGTGTTTTTACAGACGCAGTTGTGCCTATCGGGAATAATGTTTCGGTAAGAATTTGAAGCTTACTAACTCTAGCTGGGTCTGCGAATCATCCTCGTATAATTTAGTGTTATCTTGCGTTATCTTGCGTTTAACAGCAGAGACAGGCGGATTTTCGTATAGTTTTCACAGTGGACTACCTATAATAGGCAACAAGTAAGCTTGTGAATCTTAAAAGGACTATACCTTTCTACAATAACCGATTTTAATTAAACATAGCCTATATTCAGATCCCAATTATGGTGAACTTAAGTACCTACTTAAATCGTACCTGCTACTATATCGAACCTGCCTGATGTGTTTCTTCCACCCTATGGCTTTGGCAACGTTCTAAGCTGGCCAAAACGTTAACTTTAGTCCCCCATCTCGCTCGTAAAAAAGCAAAGCTCTGTGCGGCTGCTTGTTAATTTTTTTCCAAAAAATAAGTTTTTTATTGCCAATTTCAATATGTCATTAGGTACACTCTCGGCTGCATTACCCTCGCCTTCAATCTAGCCCGAGCAAGTGTCAAACAAACTTAGATAACTTAACCTACTTGTATCATACTGTAATGTTATTCTAATATGTCGGACAGGTAGACCTACACTTCTACGAGTTTCGAGCCAACAGTTACCATCGCACTTATGTAGAGCTACATGCCAAGCTGTGCGATTTCATAGAGACCAGCACTTTGTTTGGAGACACATTGAAAAGGGCAGTGGCTACACAATCCTGTCCTTTTCCGCCTGTAAGCTTTATTTTTCAAGTTTTTTTTTTGCCCTTTGTTTTTACCATGTACTCTTTTTTTAATGATCCCTGGCCAGAATGTATGAATATGATGAAGTGAAAATGAATGGGATGAAAACGCACTGCCGCCTAGCGCTGACAAAATTATATACCCAAGGTGCCCGACACTGTTTCGGAAGGTACCTGTTTCGGATTAAGCGGGAGGACACGCCCGGGTTTCAGCACTGTGAGGATCGCCCGGAGGACACGTTGGAGCATACGGTGGAGAATTGCCCTGCATGGGCTGAGCCCCGCCGTGTCCTCGTCAAGGCGATCGGCGGCGGTGACCTCTCACAGTCCGGCCCTGGTTGAATCCATGGTCCGGCGCGAGGAGGCTTGAGAAGCCTCCTCGCTCCCTCCTTCTGCGAAGCAGTAATGCTAGCAAAGGAGGAGGCGGGCCACGCGAGGGAACCAACCGCCGCTACAGGAGAAGACGCCCCGGGCGTCGGGAGTCGCAGGGCGATCCCCGGCCAACGTAGGCGCGGGCCTGCGGACGGCGAGCGTTGGGTGGCTCGCTGTCCGATCACCACCAGGCCCGGGTCGTTGTTTCACGCGCTCCTCAAAAAGATGTCAGCATAGGAGACGGGCCCCGCTGGGACCAGAGCCTGCCAGGGTTGCGGAATTTATTCGAAAGAGTCACCGCGGCCCTGGAACGCAAAGGGCTTTAGAAGGAACACGGATGGGTTTTAGTCAGTAAGAGTCTGACATGCCCTTCCGCTCCACCCAGAGCGGAAGAAGTCATTTGATGATTTCCCATCCCTGAAAAAAAAAGGTGCCTAACAGCGTTGACAGTGTGATGCGTCACTCTACATACAAATCACTATAGGTACCTACCTACCATAATTATCACATGACGTGTTGGATTGCCGTGCGGCGACACACCGCAAGCGCGCCGGACTTGCGTCTATCTATCTCTATCTATCTATTGGGGTATGGTTTCCGCACTTAGTCCTGATGTTGGACCATTGTGCGTGGGCCATGGCGGCCGTCATTCCAACCAGCCAACCGCCCTCTAGAAGCAGATCAGTCATCCTAAAGAGTTCAGGGTGTCTGTGAGTGAATTTGGTGTCCCCGGACTTGCGTCTTGAGAGACGAGGCGGGGATGCGCTGCGGTGCTGGAGTGACAATGTGCAACGTGTGCTGCCATGCCGCACCAACCTTGTGGCACCCTAAAGCTCGAATTTATTAGGGTAGGGCACGGCATCGCACCGCACTATCGCACGTATGATCTTACTCTAAAACATTATAATATTTCAGGGCCCACACAATTTTCCCAATTTAACCATACCGATCAAGTCAATACCCAAAAGTTTTCCCTTTCGGCAAGGTCGCCTCTTCTGCAATTTGTCGATCATTCATAGCGGTGCTACCTCAAGACTGGCTGAAGCAACCATTGACCTGGAAGCGAAGGTCACTAGTGGAAATAAATTTTCGAATAAAAGAACAAAATTAAATTAATAATCCAGTTTTATTGATTTCTAACTACTGCTTTGATTTTGTAGTACATAAAATGTGTATTGGGTTTGGACCTCATCTCCTAACTAGTAGTTTCAGAGTGTTTTTAACTGGTAACATCAACGGCAAAAGTCAATGTCAAACTTTCACGACCGTAACTAAATTTTACTGTCACTGTAATGTTTACTTAACGACAAAAAGGGTGTGTTGTTGTGAAAAACAAATGTTTTGCTTTATTTGATCGATAGTTTAAACATTGTGAAAATGCGGTGGAGTGAAGCAGTGACACTAGAATTTGTTAAAATATATATAAAGCATGAGTGCCTCTGGAATCCGTCACATCCGGGGTACAAACTTAAGTATCAGAGGGAACAGGCTTATTCCGATATAAGTGCGGAATTCAAGGGTTCTACAATGAAGTCCCTGACAGTTCCTGAAGTCAAAATGAAGATAAAAAACCTCAGAACAACTTACGTACAACAAGTGCACAAAATATTGCAGAAGTCGAGCCCTGACTCTATATACGAACCGTCTTTGGTGTGGTTCCATGAAATGGATCGCTGTTTGAAACATGTACCTAGTAATCGGCATTCAAGCTCGTATAACACTGTAAGTATTGTGGGTTTCATCAAAAGAGCTTAAACACCACCACATTCCATTAAACCAATTACTTAAATAAAAGTTGTCTGTCATCAACCACATTGTCGCTTACCATCAGGTGATATAGTTGTCAAAAGCGAACCTGTTAATAATGATAAAAAACTGTATCTTTTTCCTCAAGACTGTATACCATAGTCAAAATTAGATAAAATATTTTTATTATTTTAAAGAAAATAGCATTCATGATTGTGGAAGCAGGCAGTAATAATGTATTTTCTTTTGAATAACCAGCTTCTGCCAGATTCTCCACCTGCTTTAACATCGAAAAATTATCCCAAGGAAACATATCCTAGAATAAAAAGTTCATCTTCATCTCTATGGTCCAATCTATTTTTATACCATGCATTTACAATATTAGTATGAATATTCGGTACAATAAACCATTTGTAAAATTTCAGTCTCAAGAAACTCAAGACATGGATTCATCTTGCCAAATATGGGTTGACCAAGAGTTGCAGAATGCCAACTTGGATGAAACAAATCCCGACCCGCTAGTCCCTCAAACTGATGATGAATATGATTCTGCAAAACTTGATGAACAGCCCTCAAAAGTTAAGATTGAAAGAAGGTCATCCCCTGTCTACTATAAAAAAATTAAAAAGAAAAAACTTAAGCACAGGGTTGCAGCAAGAAATTATTCCACTGATTCAAGTTCACAATATTCAAAGGAGGATGAATTTGATATCTATGGTAAATATATTGCTTCACAACTGAGGAAAATGGATCTCCATAAAGCATTGAGGATTCAGTTGGAAATACAGAATCTTGTCAGTGAAGCAAGGATCTCTGATATAGTATCTAGTGATTAAAAAAAGGACTAAAAAACTGTCTTCAAAAACCTGCATGCAATAAACAAAACACCTAGAAAGCTGAAGGTGTATGTACAAACTTCCTTTTTATTGAAGTCACTGTGATAATGATAGTCAAATCAATGTGAATTGGCAAACTATGTGACTGGAGGATAATTTTGTAATAGCTCTTGTCAATAATGTTGTGATAAACTGTATTTCAGCCACTAGACTTAAAATAGATGAGTATATTTGCAAATATTGCTTCCTATTTCATAAGTAAGTATAGTTTTATGTTGTATTTTATTTGAGCTATTATTATTGTGCAATTTCATGGTAAACAAACTTCCAAAGTGCAAAATATAAACCAAAGATTATTAATATTATCATGTGTTTGTTTTATTTACAATTATATTAAAAAAGATCCTTTATAAACAAACTACAGCTCTCAACTTTAGGTCACGTTTCCACCTGCCACCAGCTTGCATGCAAGTTGCATTTTATTGCGGGCGGGCTACCGAAATATAGCGTGTTCAATCACTCGATCACAGACTATAATATAATATCACTTGATCATGTTCCACAATGCATGCAAGTTTCTTGTGAATAGAAATGCGGCCTTACACTGCGAAAGAAATACTCAGAAGTAAACATACTTAGTAGGATAATCTTTTTATTATGTTGCTAAAAGCCTCGCCTCTCTTAAACGAAAATCTAAAGATAAAAATTAATTTGCTCTTATTACCCCCGGCGGCCTTACTATTTGCAGCATTTTTGTTAGTTATTTATGGTAACCCAGCCCGTTTAGTTCCGACTTCCGCTGTTAAATGCGCGTTCGATGTTTCGCGAAAATCGATTTTTAAGCATGTAAGTGACACTGACATAACGAAGAAAGTTCAACAATGTCAGTTTCGAAGGTACTGACAGCGACAGTGTAATGTCAGTTTCGAAGGTACTGGCAGTGACAGTGTTGTTTGTGTGTATTTGTTGTTGATTGTTGTCGAGTGAAATCAATCTGAAATAGTTATTTAGGTTGTGTAACAATACTCAATCAATTATAATCCGAATAATAACTAAAATGAGGTGGAGCGAGAATGAAACATATCAATTTGTAAAAATATATTTAAGTCATGAACATTTGTGGAACCCTGAACACACATCATATAGACTGAAGAGTAAAAGGTTGAAAGCATATAGAGAAATAATTTCTGAACTTAACGAAACAACTGGCATATTACTAAATGAAACTGAGCTAAAGATAAAAATAAAGAACCTTAGATCTACGTATATGCAAGAAATAGCCAAGATAAAGCAGCGGTCCGGACCTGAATGGTCGTACAAGCCGAATATGAAATGGTTTTCAGAATGGCACAAACGCTTCGGAGGGTTAAAGAAAACCGTTGAAGATTCTTCGACATTTGATGTAAGTTCTCTAATTCTTTTTTGTGCAAAGAAAATACTGAAACTGCTTTAAATATTGGTAGTGCTCAGACATTTAATTCAACAAAATATAATTTTGCCTGAAACTTAAGCAGTAGGTGCAGATAGTTACTGCCAAAGATTTTGCATTTGCATTCTCATAGTCTTGCCTTGATTTCAAAGCCATTACACATAATCTGTCATTTAACTGTAACTAAATTACTTGACTAATGCTTTACTACTTGCTTACAGCATCAAGATTCAATAGATGAAGCAAACCAGAAAATATGGCTGTCAACTGAAGACAACATGGAAGAAGAGACCCTTGACCCATTCCCAGAAGATGAAGAATACACTCTCATTTTGAAAACAGAACCCCGGGATGTACCTCATATCAATGAGAGCAGATATCAAAATAAAAAGAAAAAAATTAAACACCGAAGGCCTAGTACAGACTGTTCTGACAGAACATTCCTAGAGAGCATAGACTCAAGTACAGAAAATGCTAAAGAGGATGAATTTGATATCTATGGCAAGTATATTGCATCACAACTTAGGAAGATGGATTTGCAGAAAGCTTTGAGGGTTCAACTTGAGATACAAAGCCTTGTTAGTGAAGCCAGGCTTTCAGGATTGGATGGGACTCATTAAGAACTCAATAATTAGAATTCTAAGTACAAAATTTTTGATCTAAGGGTTCAGGATACTTTTAAGGCAATGATTTGTTGGAGTATCTAAATCTAGTCAGCTCTTCTAAAAACGAAGTTATTTCTTTTAATTTAGGGGAATTATTTTTTTAGAATAGGAGGGATCAGCATTGAAGGTCCTATTGCCCTCTGCATGGCAGATGAGTGGCAAGAGTTGTCAAGTAATCTCTGAAACAGGCAGCTTGCATTTGTAAGGAATTGTGGATTACTTATGGAGTTATGGCACTTGTTCAGCTCACAGCATCATAGCGCCTGGCAGGTCCCAGGCAGCTAGTTGGAAGAGAAAATTGAGGAAAAAAAAACAACGGGTTGCACTCCGGGAGTGCCGGCAGAAGTGAAAACGTGAACATTAGATATAAAAAATATACTCATTTTGCGGCAGTCTACTCTCCCTCCGTCTTACGAATTTTCGATCAGGTCACGTGTCCTGACGCGAGTTTAACATTTTATACCCATCCCAAAAAGTGCACAGCTAAAGAAGTTTTCACTTCAAAAATACAGAGAGATTGATTTCAAATGTTAGATAGAGCTCAAGAAATTTCAACATTTATAGTTTGTAATTCTCATGTGTATGTCAATATTCGATTTACTAAAATAATTATGTTTTTTTATCAAAACAAATGTGCATTCAAGAGAACGAAATGTATATTTAAATGATAATAAACCTACCAAAAAATTGCCTTACTTATTATTTTTCTGCATGACCCCGGAAACTTTATTATCAATTTTTATTTTCACATTTATTGTTTTATTTCATATGAGATTCTCATTAATACTTCAAATCAGCCAATTGCCGTCCACTGCTGAACGTAAGCCTCCCCCAAAGATCGCCAACCATCCCGGTTTTGAGCGGTCCGCATCCATCCGCTGCCAGCCACCTTCTTCAAATCATCGATCCATCGTGCCGCAGGGCGACCCACACTACGTTTGCCCATACGCGGTCTCCACTCTACCACATGTCTGCTCCATCGATCGTCTGTCCGTCTACAGACATGGCCGGCCCACTTCCACTTCAGCATGCTAGCGCCGAAGATTGCAGTCTGGCATTCTACGCGCAATGTCGGTGACTTTAGTTTCTGGCGAATGACTTCGTTGCGAATTCTATCCACCAGAGAAATCCCGAGCATTGCTCTCTCCATTGCATGCTGAGCAACCTTGAATTTGTGGACCAGGCCTATGGTGAGTGTCCACGTTTCGGCTCCGTAAGTCATTACGGGAAGGACGCACTGGTTAAAGACCCTGGTCTTAAGGGATTATGGGATCGACGATTCAAAGATACCACGTAGCTTCCCGAAGGCCGCCCAGCCCAAGCGTATTCTTCTGGTCGCTTCCTTCTCAAAGTTGTGCCGCCTCAGTTGTATAATTTGGCCCAGATATATGTATTCTTGCACAACCTCGAGGGTAGCGCCATTTACGATTACAAGTCTCGGGGGGACATGACCATTGTACATAACTTTGGTTTTGTCCAGATTCATCCCGAGACCTTGAAGAATCGCTCAGACTGTTCAGCATCCCTTCCAGCTCCTGCAGAGAAAGCTCCTGCATTAATACTTACCTACCGGCTGCAAATACGGAATTCGATCACCCATGTTAATCGCTTTTTTTGCCATATCTGCAAAATTAGCCTGTGCTGTAGTTCCGGGCTTAGTTGCGGGCGTATTCTAGTCCGTGTCACCTAACCACTAAGAATTAATGACAATCATTCTTAGTTCGGGTTCGGAACTAATCGTAAGTCCGTAGGTTATACGGAGTAGAATACGCCCGAAACTACGGACTTCGGGTTTAGAGAGTAGCCCCCCAGGTGTGGGTGGCCATAGTGTTAGTGACTGCTATGGCAGATTTGTAAAAGTAAAAATAAAAACAAAGTTGCAAGTCTGATTTTTTATTGCTGTTACAGCATCTGTTTATAATACAAACAAACATTATCACTTACATTTCACTAGTGAAAATTCAGATCGTTCCATTGTACGTTTGTTCCTACGATAACGCTCTCGCATTGATCCGGGTTCATGAAAAAATATACATCGGTATCTGTGCTGCAGACAGATTTCGTATTCGAAAAAAAATCACATCAAGTCTAAATCTAAAATTAAGTACTTTTCACAATAATTTTACGTAGTTCCAAACGATAGAAAGGAAGTCAACTTCGTGGGCAGTGCACAGTCCGTTCTTTAAAACTAAAACGCCTAAAACTTAGGTTTACAAATAACTTTAAAGGTCGATTCAGACATGTCCGCGACTGTCCGGAACTGTAATCTCACTCGTAAACACAACAATTTGTATGTGATGTCACATTGTAGCCTCACTTTAAATAGTTAAGTGAAGGCAACCTACTTCTAAGAAAATATATCACATCTTACTGATACAAGTTAATGTATGCGCTAACTGCGGATATTAAATACAACTGACTAGTGACGTAGATATCGGCTGAACGATGCTGAATCGACCTTTATCAAGACTAGAGAGAACGTTTCTAATGAAATCTCAAAAATAATACGAAAATGTTCACTTTACATTTTTATTTATCCCATGTGCGTTTCATCGCTTGTCACTGTGATGTGTAAACGCTCTTTATAAACCTTGTTTACTTATTTGTGAGACATACTTTTTAGATATTCTTATTTGATTTTGATGTTGGTATCATTTTATTAAATCCAATCAATATAGTTTTAGTTATCAATCGAATCGCCAATCAGTTTATATTTTAAACACCAGTGTAACTAGCTGTTGATGCGTTTATCCGGTTTTCCGTTCCATTTCATTTATACGTAAATCAGCAGTGCGACTCTGTAAACATCTCACCGTGTCAGCTTAGGTGAAATGAACATGCAGTGAGCTGTCCATCCACACAAACACAATGGAATGACAGTTCACTTCATGCTCACTTCACCTAAGTTTACACGGTGAGATGTTGACAGAATAGACCGCCAAGATATACAAACAAAGCGAACGAGTGAACGAATGGGAATCACCGTTCGCCTTCTGCTGCGTACAACGAACGAACAGTCAATCTATTTTGTAAACATCTCACTATGAAAAACGTGGAGTGAGCATGAAGTGAAGTGTCATAATCTTTGAATGGTTTAACGGGTAACTTCACCTAAGTTTACACGATGAGATTTATGCAGATTAGCTCCACAGGAATGAGAGGTTTTCATTTTTTAGAATTCAATACATTAAACAACGCTATCGCTATCAAACGGTCACTCATGTTACAGTGCACACAAAACACAAAGTGCCCATTGCATATTGATGAACGAGAAATGCCTTCGATTTATTGTTTGATAGACATGGTGTGGTGCTTTCCTCAATAGTTACGTGTGTATGGCTTTAGCGATAGAATGTTCATTCGGAACCAGGGCCTAGTACGAAATTTTACTATGACTAATACTTGTCTCGCACATATACATTTATTTTAATTGGATTCTATATTCATATTTTTGTATGATACAAATTGTGTATGTCGCATAAAAAATACTATGGGGTTGTAGTTTTTCATATTCAAAATTCGCTTAAGTTAACGATACTATAACGTTACTATGCGTCAAAACATTCGTGCTAGGCCCTCAGGACTCATTATTCGGTCGGTCCTGAATAGTACAGACGTAAGCACATCCAGCTACAGCATTCTGTCGAATTTCTTTAATAGATTCCTAACTGTATCGCTAAAGTGTTAGGTTCAAGGTTGATTGGGAAAATTTGACAGTTTCGGGTAGCTTGCTGGCGTTTGTTCTTTTTACCCGACTGCCACAGAAGGAGGGTAATGTTTCAAAGTGTCTCTCAAATAAGTATACAAGGCAGGCAGAGCCAAAGAGGACAGAATAAGTTGGCACTCAAAAACATTGCATAGAACCGTACCCACATTGAAAAACACCGGAAAATAACCGCTTTTCCACAATCAGCAACATTTTATTCTATGCACTACACGAATCCTCCACATACACTACGTCACCTTACATATCCGTCGCTTAGTACATCCTGATGGCGATTTTTTGATACAAAAATTAATTGTACTATGTTTAAATGCACCGGAGTGAATTTTGGAAGTTTGATAAGGGAAAAACACTATTACAAGTCCATGGCTGGAGTTAGGTAAAATATGGATATAGTTTGTAGAATTATATCTCATTATATATTTACTGCATTTCTTTCTATATCTCTGTACGAGTAAACCTGGGCTTACAAATATTTAAAGAACAAGTAATTAATTACTAGATCTTTTGCGACGACACTTCAATTGTGTACCTATAACAATGAGATATTTTTCTAAAACTTTACAAAATATTGAATGAATACTTCTTATTACTATTGCTCGCGAATACATATAATATGAATCAAAGTGCTAGACGCGACATTCGAAAAAAAAAAAAAGTGTTCCATCCTTCCAAAAAATTTATTTGAACAATTTTGGTGCCTGCACCATTAGGGACGAAACACAAATAGTTTATTGCATTTCAGGAGCGCGCTCCAATAATGATTGCAAATTAAACTTCACGTCATTGAAGTCACATGCCCGCACGCTCGTAATTTGCAACGACTCTTTTTTTTTCGACGCAACGTGTTGCACTCAACATTATCGTCAATATTTTAAATGACACAAGGTTGAATATTGAACGCACCTGTTAAGTTTATTTAAAATATCTGTGGATCTCGCTCAGCTATTTTCAATTATTTCAATACTCGGTAGTTTAAAAAAATGCACGCTGACACTCTTTTTTTTATAATCAGTCACAGTAAGAATAGTTTTTTTAACTTAAGATCTATTTTTGTTAGCTCCATGCATGATAGAATCTGCTTTATTGCTTTATCGACAGATTATTGTCATAATGTTACTGTCTAAGAATTTTTTTTTCTTCTTTTTTAACTGAGCCGATGACGACTATTCTGCCAGCGTCGAGTGGTAATATGGCAGCGTGGTGAGGTGAGCCGTCGAAAATGCTTTCTGATAGATTTACAACGTTAGTAACTTACGTTACCACACAAAGAATAGTCTCGATTAAAGATCTCGCTTATAAAATTCACTAAAATCTCTCGCTAAAATATCGTAGCACTCCTTCACTGTTAGCAACGGGTAATTTTAAGAAGTTCCTCAGTTGCTAATTAAAAACATTGACAGTTAAATAAAATAGCTCTGAGCTCAAATAAACTTTTTTTTGTTCTTCTATATAGCATAAAGTGGCCAGTTTATTAAAAATAAACTGTGTGACGTCAACTATATTCGTGACATGCCATCCAATTCCGATGATGTAAACGGGATAGTGCTATTTGCTATGTATAGTTCCGTCTCCCTCTTAGAGCAGAATCATGATCTTTACAAGACTTCATAGTCGGGCCCCTGACTTGATAAAGCAAATAATTTGAAAACTGACGAAGGTTTAAACGATTAAACTGTACCTCTTAATTTTATATTATTGGTAGGTTGACGTATGACCACTATCCCAAATGACGGTAATCGATATTGTGGTCGACGATGGATGCTCCATTGTCGCATCGCTTGCCTAGAAGTAACCTTGAATAGGATTCTATTATCAAACGGCTTGACGTGAAAAAGTGTTATGTTTGACGTGTAAAAGTGTTATGTTTGATGTGTAAAGGTGTTATATTTAACGTGTAAAAGTGTTATGTTTGACGTGTAAAAGTGTTATGTTAAACCTACTTGCAAAATAAATATCATTTATCATTTAAACAATTTCGCCGTTTCATGGTAGGCAACTCAACAACTGGAAGCTAGCTTTTGTGGGTGAGTCTCCGATAGTATTACGTACGGTCATATCACCTACACTCGATATTATTACGTACAGTCAAGGATAGAAAATGTTAGCAAGTTTCGAATGAACCCTTTCCATAAAGCGAGCGCAGCACCTTTCCAGACGGTAATTTTCCTACTAATATTAAAACGTTTTGAGGATGAATGGATGTTTTGTTATTCTTTCCCACAAAAACTGATAAAAGGATTCTGATGATACTCAACAATAATGTAGCCATCAGAATAACAAATAGGCTTTAATTTATAAAGTGAGGAAGTACTAATTTCACGCGGGTGGTAGCTAGTTATCAAAACATTGCAAGGATTGGTAATTTTTAGCACGAAAATGACAGTTTGAAAAGTCCATAACATTTTCGTTCCTTGACTGTACGTAAATAGACCATTGACAGGAGATGAAAATATGTATTGCCTGCTATTTTTGCTGGAAACGGACATAAAGTTCAAGATGTCATATTTTTTAGTGTCAGCTGCAACCATATCCAAGATCCACAGATATTTTCTGTATATTTACGGGTAAATAAATTGTGCAAATCAAAAGTTATGTGTGGGAACAATATTTTGTAAAAGTGAATTTTATAGGTTGATCAACAGTTTTTTTTGGAATACTGGCCCAATTAAAAATAGTTAAAAATTAGTCCAATTAAGTACATTTTTTCACAGACATCCACAAAATTCAGAAACATAGGAGCATTACTGTCAAACCGGAACATCTGTCAAAACCCCGACTGTCATGGTTCCATCACATGTCAAATGCTGTCACACGTCAAACAATTCTGAACTCTCAAATGATCAACAAGAAAATGTGCGCGCCACACCGATAGTTCCCGAACATATCGCCAGGCGGCGCCACACGTAAATACAGACAAATTTGGACTAAAAACGTCGAATAAAACTACAAATTTAATATACAAGGAAGAAGACTCGATCTCAGATCTTAATTTGTACAATTTATCACATAAAATTCGAAAAGAACACGTATTTATTAGACTGCAGCAGCGAATCTCACGGACTTGCGTGTCTACACAGATTATGCTTAAAGAGATCATTGTACGGCCACGTATTTGAAGAAATGCCGAAAAATGCAATGACTTTGACGTCTCATTGAAAACTGAACCGTAACATCCGAAATAAGAATCATTTTTCAATAAAACGTCATTTACACAGTCACAAAGTTTGTATGAAATTGTATTCGCTGTTTTGAACGCAGTTACAGGCTATAAAATATAACCGTAATTGTGCGCACATAAAGCGAACGTCTTGTCATATTGTAAAGTGTCAATTCACAAGAATTGTAGACTGAGGGACAATTTCACATAGTTAAGGACCAAGGTAACAGTACCAAGAATGTGTTACAATTCAAATATTTCAATATTATGAAAAAATAAACGCTCTGTCTTGACATATGTACGTACACTGTTACAAAACTAACACACATGTTTATTTTAACTTTAAGTATATCCAGTTTTATTTATATTCTACCGATATTTGTATGGACATTTGCGGACGATCACACTTGACAACTTAATTCTGATTTTTAATCTAAAAATAAACAAAAACGGTTATTAACGTCACTAAAATGTAGTCACCGAAAAAAATACACAGTAATTTGTCAGTCAAAGACAAAGAAACACATATTTTTATCCAAAATCAGTTTTAAAAATAACAGTCAAGTCCGTCGCCCGCCTTCGACTTACAAAAATCACTTTAAAAATTTTAACTAACACAATATATTAACGAAAACATCTTGTCAGCTTGCATTATCAATTAGAAAACAAAAAAAAAAAACAAATTGAGATCAGAAACGCCCATACAAAGACCAGCAAGGCTTGGGTAGGCATCGAAGCTCGGTGTTTGGGACCTAAAGAACGCGTTAGATCTTAAATACTTCTAGATTTATCATTAAGTATTGTCTAAATTATTCCAGGTTGAAAAGACAAAAAATTCGTAAATTTTGATAGAAATGCCAGGTCCTGTTGAATTTCCAGCTCAAAATAACCACTTCGAAAGCTTAGTTTCTGGTTTTTAGCTGGCAATAATATCCACACAAATCAGCTTTGATCGAAGTCTCCATAAAGCACACAAACCACAAAAATTACACAATTTAATCTGACTTTTGCTACACACCTTTTTTATTGTTCATCACACCAATCTTCGGAATATTTTCATTCAATCTTGTACGCTGAAATGTTTATGGCTTTGTAGTGAGTTAATTTAGACAATACTTGCGTGGCCGCGTTCGTTTGGTGGGGTTTAGGCGTCGGAGCATTGCGCCAGTTGCTTGGGGGTGTACACAGAGGCGTTGGGGTCGAGCGGCGAGCCGTCCGACAGCCGCAGCTTCGACACGGCGGCGCTAGAGGGCGCCACGAACTCTGTCGGCATCACTGCCAGCATTTGAGCTTTCAGTTCCTCTATTTCTTTGTCTTGCCTTGATATTAAGCCTGTTGAATGAAATTTTGGAAGTTAGGAAGAAATTATGTATCATCGTCACATCGAATGGAAACGAAATAAATTCTTTCGTTTGACGTCAAAAATGAAAATGGTATTGAAAATTTGCTGGCACACTCCTGCGCTTACTAATAAAATTAACACACATTTTTTGCATAGATTTTTCAATTACATGCCATGCATCCGTTTAGATTGAGAGCCGACCCCAATACCTATAGTTGAGACAAGGCTAGGCAGATTTATCTAGTGCTGGAGGAGCTGCAGACGATGAGCTGCCCGCATATTGTAACACTCACCCTCCTGTATATGCAGCTTGCGCTTGGCCTCGCCCAGCGCCGACAGCAGGTCTAGCTTGACGCGCGTCTCCGCGGACAGTGAGTGCTCCAGGTGCTGCAGGCGCGACTGCGTGCTATCGAAGCTGCCGCTGGGCTTGCCGACTGCCGCGACTGCAGCCGCAGCTGCTACGGCTGCCTGCTGCTCTTGTCGCTCCTGCCGTGCTTCAAGCGTGCGCACCTGCGGAACGCGATAATCAAAACTCAAAGCATTGATTTCAATTAGCACTTTTAAATTGTCAAGGTCGGTCGGTCAAAAAGATGAAGCTATTTGCACGTTCCAAATTGTAGATCTTTATGGAGAAGAACGCTGCGCTAGCGACATTCGGCTTGACCATTTTGAAGGGAGCCAAATGATCCAACGCATGCACCACCATCATTCAGGTTGAAAACACCCAAAACTGATAGTTATAGTTTAAGTGTATATAGTACTCACACATGTGCCGTTAATGCATGAAATTATACAATGCTAAATAAATTGAGTCTATACAAAGAAAATATTGCGTTTTTACAATCTTCAGCCGGTCCAACAATGTTTTTAAATGCTAACAAATTAGTTTTTGCGCCCTAGTGGCTGTGGAGTAGGGCCAGATTGTGCCAAGCATTTTTAATACAAGATTTAAATTTTGTCTCATTTAGTTCCAATATACGTATGGGGGGGTATTTTATTACAAAATTTTAAACAGTACCCCATGAAAGATGAGGCTACTTTAGCCTGTCTGAAACCTGGTTGAACTAATTGGTTCCTATTTCTAGTACCATAATTATGTCTGTCGCCTCTTTCAGTGAAAAAATGTAAATTCTTTCNAGAAAATATTGCGTTTTTACAATCTTCAGCCGGTCCAACAATGTTTTTAAATGCTAACAAATTAGTTTTTGCGCCCTAGTGGCTGTGGAGTAGGGCCAGATTGTGCCAAGCATTTTTAATACAAGATTTAAATTTTGTCTCATTTAGTTCCAATATACGTATGGGGGGGTATTTTATTACAAAATTTTAAACAGTACCCCATGAAAGATGAGGCTACTTTAGCCTGTCTGAAACCTGGTTGAACTAATTGGTTCCTATTTCTAGTACCATAATTATGTCTGTCGCCTCTTTCAGTGAAAAAATGTAAATTCTTTCTGACATACATGATGTTTTCGTAAATGTATTGACAAGGTATCGTCATGATATGAATATTCTTAAACAGTTCCCTTAGAGAATCGCGCCGGTGGAGATTGTATATGGCTTTGATGGCTCTTTTCTGCAGAATAAAATTGACTCGATGTCTGCAGCCCGTCTCCATAGTAAAATACCGTATGACATGATATTATGAAAGTAACTTAACCTTTTGAACGCCAGAACATAAACGCATCGGCGTGCCCCCGACGCCAAGCCACAAATTCGCCGTACTTTTTGTCACATATTTGTGACGTTTGGCGTACTGGGCAAGCGCTTGCTTGTCATGTATACGTGACAATGGCGTTCAAAAGGTTAAGTAGACTAGTCTCACGGTATCAACATCGGTAAATTGGCGGATTTTTCTAACAGCATATGCTGCTGTACTTAGCCGTCCTGCAAGAGATGCTTAATGAGAACCCCATTGTAGCCTAAAGTCAAGCGTAATCCCCAGGAAAACCGTTCTATTGACGAATTCGAGGTTCTCACCGTTCAATATTATGTCACAATCACTACTTTTGAAGTTTGGTAAGGCAAATCTTATGCATTTCGTTTTTTTCCATTTAAAACCGAATTATTAGCAGTGAACCAATTTTGGACCTGCAGAAGGGCGTTATTTACGTCGTCAAGATTATAACTACGTCTATTTTATTTATCTTAAAAATCAAAGAATCATCGTCGGCAAACAAGACCATGTTTAGTTTGTTTTGCAATAAATTGGGTAAATCATTAATATATACCAAAAATAAAAAAGGACCCAAAATCGAGCCCTGGGAGACGCTCATTTTCACGTTTAATCCCGACGAATTGACACCGTTTATTTGAAATAATTGCTGTCTATCATTAATAAAATTAAAATATAGGATTTTACAAGTTTAAGAGCAGGCACTCTAAAATAATTTCTACGCAAGCTCCGCCCCATGCACCCCCGCCACT